>JAEQBA010002174.1:0-19261 GCA_019434445.1 Phalangium opilio
TTTTTTTTAGTTTTGTAGTTTTTTAAAGCGGGGTTTTCATTGTTTTTTTATAGCGTAATTTTAACATTTAACAACAGAAATAACAACAGAAAATTATTCTTATAACATCGCTAACAATGACTCGATCATGTGTGTTTTATAATGTGTTTTCTTTACTTCGCCGTGTTATGTATGTTATGTGTATAATACAAGTTTATTCTTTAATAGCTAGCGCGGAGGGTTACTTGTTTACGTTTTTTTTTAGTCGTCATAATGTAGGGTACTCGTTATTATTTTAGCACTGTACACTTATTTTGAAGCGACTTGTTTTTTAACATATTACTAGTATTATGACCACTTTGTTTTTGTTTTTGTTTTTTTGGATAATTTACATCTCATTGTTTGTTTGTTTGTTTTTTAGTAATAATAAATATAATAATAAATAAAAGATGTGAAAAACACTGATATAAGAGTGATGATAATAGATATATAATAAAATTGATTAAACGTGAAAAGTTTTTGTTTTGTTTTTTTTCGTGTTTATGTGTGCTTGTTTTTATTTTTTTAATTAATCGTTAATTTTTGTATTTTATTTTTATAATATATATATTTATATATCGCTTGACGATGTGTTTTTAAATATTGTTAATTATGTTTAATTTGTTATAAAAATTACGCCACCAATTATTACAGCATTATTTTCACGGTATTTTCATAGGGTTTTTTTTTATTGGTGGATATTATTTTAATTATTTGGTTTTTTTTTAATTTTATTAAACATTTGATAATTGTTATTTATTTTAATTATCTTTAATTACTAATAATTAACGTAATATGACGACGGACTGGGAACGATCTACAATACAATTTTTTTCTTTTGACAATTATGACGAGACATATTTTATTTATTTGTTATTTATTTATTTATTAATATTTGTTTTTTTTTATTTATTTTTTTTTAATATTTTTTTTTAAGAAATTATCTAGTAACAGTACCACGTTTATTTTATTTTATTTTTTTAATTTTTCTTACCCCCTGATTTAATTGTAATTAAATTATTTAATAGCTTAATTAAATGAGTGTTTAAAGATATTTAAATGTTTGTTTTTGTTTGTTTTTTACGATTGGTACACCGATTTTATTAATTTATTTATTTTTATTTTAGAAATATTTGGACTTTTAATTTTTTCACGGGAAGATCTTGTTTTTTTTTTTTTTTAATTTTAAATTTTTAAGGAAGAACAAAGGCTTAATCTACAAATACGAATACGAATACTATGATTAAAATTTCATGGAAAATGCCATGGGATTTTTAATTAAGCCTAAGTTAAAAAGGGATTTTTTTTTTTGCTTATTCTTTTATAATCTTTACCATGGAAGACGAATTTCGAAGAAGCTTGATTAGTTTTAATATTAGTTAAATTTAAGTTGTTGTTTACATTCTTGGAAGATAATTAAAATTTATGGAAATTATTTATTTATTTTTTAAAAGCCTAACATTTTGGGCGGATTTCGAGTGTACCTGGAAATACTTGTTATTTATTTATTTATGTTGTTTTTTTTTTTTTTGCATACTTAAAAAAAGCACCATGAATTTTAGGGGGAAGTAAAGCGGGATTTACTTTTTAATTTAAATATGTTATATTTGTTTTTTATTTTTGTTTTTTTTTTTAAGTACTGTACCATGGTTTGTTTTTTAAGTGTCCTAAAGGGGGGTTTTGGTTTTTGTTTTTTAAGGTATTTTTATTTAACAACTACACGTTGGACGGATATTCTAGACAGAAAAATTGGCTAACAACAATATGTTTTTTTTTTGTTTTTTACTAATAGTATGTTTGTTTTTTAAGCTAGGCTAGGAGATATTGTATTTTAAAATTTTAACACAGAGAGAAAATTAATTGTAAGCTATTGTATTTAAGAAGGTATAGAAAAAAATTCGGCAAGGTTTGCATTTTATTTTGTTGTTTTTTTGGAATTTCGGGAGGGTTCCGGAAGGGTTGTTTTTTAAAAATCGTATTTGTTTATTTTATTTTATTTTATTTGTTTTTTCTTCAAGTTCTAGCGCCTTCCTTATTTATTTTTTCAATGGATTAACGCTATAAAATAGATTTATTTTTAATATTGTTTCTTTAATTGTTTTTTAATTGATCTAAGGCTCATTTATTATTATAAACTATTTTTTGTTTTGTTTTTTATCTTGTTATTATCATATTGCTTTACGAAGTACCAGAGAAAATTGTGTGGGGTTTGTTTTTTAACCCCTCTGGAGAAGAATTGGGGGGTCAAGCGTTTAATTGTTTTTTTTTTCACGGATATTTGTTTCTTACACGTGTTTGTTTATTTATTTGTTTGTTTTTACTTAATTAAAAAAAAGACGATGTTTTTTCATTAAAAAACAAATTAATTGTAGGACTTTTGTTTCAAGTAAACGTGTTTTTTTTATCACCTATTTTAGAATTTTCTTCTAAAAACTACGTCATAGCTAACATCATTTACGTGTTAATATGATAATTTCTAAGCCTATATAATAATGTGCAAATAAATTAGCATTAAGTATATAATAATATATAAATTTTTACATTTTTTTTTTGGTAATTTTTAACCCCATTTTTATTATTTTGAAGTTATTTTTTTTTTTTAAATTTTTTTTGTCACATTTTTTTATCTTCTAAAATACCTACTACAAATTGGGGATTTATTTACTTGTTTGTTTATTTATTTATTTGTTTATATATATAATAATAATATTTATTATAAAAATGGGGTTTTGTCAACATGTATATTATTTTTTTGCAATTTTTTGTCATTTCATTTTATTTATTTTTTTTATCTCGTTAATATTTATTTTTTTTTTTTAATATTAACGATGGCGATTTGTAACAATATATTGGTACATTATTTTATTTTTAATTAATATAAACGTTATTAATTACGGGTAATTAACGTAATTACTAATTCATTTAGAAGATGGGGGGGGATGAATGTTACAATATATAATCGATAATATTTGTTAGTTTGTGTGTGTTCTTTGTTTTTTTTTTTTTTTTTAAATCAGTTCAAACTTTCGCTCCGGAAATAATCTTACGTTCATACATTTAACATTTTTCTAACTTACTTACTTTCTTTCTTTCTTTCTCTTTCACGCTAAATATAAAGTTTGTTTGTTTATTTGTTTATTTATTTATTTGCGTTCTCTACTTTTATCTTTCTTTAATAAATAAAAATGTCTCATCTTATGGCGTTTTATTTATTTTTTTTTTATTTTAATTAGTGGAGAAATATATCGCAAATATTTTTTTTTTTTTTTTAAATTTCTTTCTGGGAGCTTTAACTTTATATTCGTCGATTAAAATACAATTAAATGTAGGTTAAATTAGGGCCTAATTATATTTAAGAATGGAAGAAATTTGTCAATTTTATTTGCGTATACCCTGTCTGTAGTAAGATGGAAGTAACGGCGGGATTTATTTAAAAAAAAAATTAAAAATTTATCGACGAATAAAAAGTTAATTAAAAACCTTTTCTAATTAAATTATTTTAAATTAATTCTGCCAGTGCATAGACAAAGACCTAACGCCCTCTTTCATCATTATTATTTTATTCTTAATATATTTATAACCTTTTTATCAAAAAAGGCACTTTTTCTCAAGTCCGTACCTTTCAATATTTTCAAATAAATTTTCCCAATTATTTTCTCTCTTTCTTTCTCTAGAGGTTTTGGTTGTAAAAACTAAAAATTTCTTCACCAAGTTTGTTTTTTGTTTTTGCTGTATTATTGTATTTTAATGTAATATAGGCACTTGAAGACGCGTATAGTTGAATATTTTCTTAAATACAATCTTGGAAAAACTCGAAAGATGAAGATGAATCCAAGATTGTTTCCTCTTGTTTTTTAGGTGGTAAATAAAGTTGCATATATGTATACATTTTGTTTTTTGTTCGACGGGGTAGACAATAATTTTCTTTTTAAACTTCTTTGGAGTAGTAAGGTTTGTTTGTTTTTCTTAATTAAAAAAAAGAAATTAAGGACTAATTAACGTACTTGTAAAAATGTGAGATCGTATCGTACATTCTCAGAGATTCTCAAAAGTTTTTTTTGTTGGGTTTGTTTTTAATTGATATATTTTTTAATTATTTAATTAATAAAAGAAGTTTAAACAATCCTCTAATAATAGTTAAATTTTTGGCCCTTTTATGTTGTATTTTTCAAGTTAATTACGTTTAAATTAACGTCCCGTAACGTGACGAGGCGGTGGGTTTACTTATATTATTATTTTTTTTTTGTGTTTAAGAGTCAATATCTCAAAAGTTTTTTATTTATTCTTTCGCGCTTAAATATTATTAACCACTAATTAAACAAAAAATTTTATTAATTAAAAAGTGAGCGTTAAATAATAATAAAAAAAATGAACTTAAATAATTTTTTCTCCCCACCCCATACGGGATATGTAGTGGCTTATTAGTTTATATTGTTGTAGTAGTAGTAATAGATGTCGTAGTAATAGTAGTAGTTGTAGATGTTGTCGTCGTGTTTCGCACTTATTTTAATAAAAATTTCTCGCTCACTCAGTCGCACTTGTATAATTTCACTACGTAACCGTGCTTTACTAAAAATGATATTTTTTTTTGTTTAAATCACTTACATCGCATACGTACGCTTTTAAAAAAATTGGTATCTTCGTGCCGCGTTCTCATTTAGTTTAATTAAATAATAATAAAAAACTTAAAAACTAAGCAAAATAAGTATATCATATTTAAGGTCTCCGATAACGATAACGAATATATAAAATAATAATAAAAATGAAATTATTTTTTCTCTTTGATAAATTATTTTGTGTTTTCTTTTTCTTCCTGTCTTAGAGTTATTACAGCTATGGGGTGTTTGTTTGTTTGTTGTTTGAGCTATTATAATATTATTCTGACTGCTTGGGGATGTATGTACGTATGTTTATTTATTTGTTTACCGTTTCCGACGACACTTGTTTAGTATAAGTCGACGGGTGTTGATTGTTTGTTAAATTATTATTTTTTTTTTTCTCATCGAAACACTCGTTTTTAGTCGCGTCTCCGTTTTTTAAAATTGAGTGATTACTGCATTCTAGCTTCCTGTAGTTGCTGTTGACTAGCGTAGGGCACGGAAAAAGCGGCTCCGGGTGCGCCGCCGGGTATTTGGGGGATAGTGTAGGCGTACGCGGTCGGGGGTAAGTAGGAGGCGGTGGCGCCACCCGCACCGGCGCCCGAAGGCGCGCCCGTTGACGTTACCGTCGGGAAGGTGTAGGCGTCGAGGCCGTTCGGGTAGGGAGGTGTGTAGGCGGCGGCCGCCGCCGCTGCTGCCGCGGCGTAATCGTAGAAGTGTCCGGCAGCCGCCGCTGCTGCCGCTGCCGGTGAAAGTGGGCCGTGTGGAGGAACTATCAGGCTGGCAGGCGCCGGAAGATAGGCCGCCGCCGAAGGATACAAGTAATGCGCCGGTAGAGCGCTGAAAATAGCACAAAACGAAACCCTTAAGTATTACTTCACACAGAATCAAACAATATGCACGCTAAAATTCAATTTGAAGTCCGTAAATCGTAAAATATGCCTAGACACCATTGCAAGTAATTATTGGAATAATCTATTGAAGGGAACTAAGCGGGAAAGGCAGTGGAGTAAATCGTTGTGGGTTTTTTGGTATCATGAGAGGGCACTCCCTAGAACGGCAATAATTTTCAAAAGCTCCTACAACTGTAAACTATCTAATTAATTTTTTTAATTTTGTTTGTAGGGAGAGAAAACAACAAACTAATTAATTTTTTTAATTTTGTTTGTAGGGAGAGAAAACAACAAACCATCATTGAGTTTTTCCTTATCTAACACTTTTAATTAAAGCGCATTTAAACTTAATTCTTGGAAAAAGTATGACATCACGATCCCGGAAAGCAAGTAAAATAAAAAACAATCCTCTGAAAGATCGTTATTAGTTTTGCAGAAAATTCATAATAACAATAAGTATGACAATTAAATTTGTTAAACATAATTCCAGCGATACCAACTTGTTACTGGCTAATCAAAACCCAAAAAGAACCGTTCCGTTGTGAGAGACAGAACCTAGCTTCCTTTAATAAACTTAGCTTTACTGCAATGGAAAGTATCGTATTTATATTTAGTAATTTACTTATGTTTAGCGTTCATTTCATTACGCTTATTTCCTTTCCTGGAGGAAGCTTTGTCTCGGGGCCCGATTCTCCGCTATGCTACTAATAATTCTTTCCAATCAATGCTCGTGATTAATTGCTCGTATTAAAAGCGCAAAAGCTAATTAATCCGAACGTCTACCTCCACTTTCGCACGTTTGACTTTTCCCTAATAAAGCTGCTCGCCCTCCCCCCATTCCCTCCCATAAACTAGGCCTAATTACATAGAGTTATATTTAGAAGCAAAAGGCAGTTGAAACAACCAGAGAGGAAAGCCCGAATACAGGGGCACAAAACTCATGTATTTTCCCATAGCCCCTGTAGAAGTGTTTCATCCTCTGGACACCCGTGTTTGCGGCAAAGTAATCATATAGGCGTAACGTTTGGTTCAAATTAGCTAAACCTATTTTTCTTATCAGAGTTTAAACCGTTATCTTGAGGAATTAGGCTTAAACATTTAGGCCTTATATTTAAAACACACTCCCGTTATTTCAATATGTTAAGCCTATTTTCTTAAGAAGTTTGAAACATCGCGTTAGGGTTAACAAATTAGGCCTAATTCAAACCTTGCATCAATGTTAGCGGGAAAGTAATCATATTAGATTTACGTGCAGCGTATTTATAGGTCATGGTTCAAATTAGCTAAGCCCATTTTTCTTAACAGAATTTAAACCGTTATTTTGAAGAATTAGGCTTAATATTTAAAACGCACTTTCGTTATTTCAAATAAGTTCAGTTCAGTCTATTTCTTGAGGTGTTTGAAACATCGCGTTAGGGTTAACAAATTAGGCCTAATTCAAATAAATTCTCTTCACTGTTTGTTTTAAGGAAAGGAGGCCCAGGATTTTGGTTTCGCGCAGGATACCGTTGAGTATCTTGGGGGTCATTTATACAAGGGGTCCCTCAGTGACGAGAGATTCTCTCTGTAAAGAGAAATACTAGATGGAGAGAGAGAGGGAGCGAGAGAGAGAAGAAAAAACATCTCGTAGAATGATTTATCCCGGCGAAAGGAATAAGAAAAGTGTACAAGGATGAAGACCGAGGCTTAGTGAACTCTCTATCCTTCAGACAGTATAATCAGATTCGCGGGCTAGTTAGAAGAACTAGGGATATGAGAATATCACCCTCGGGTGTACCATTGATCTTTCCACGCCACAGTTTTATAGGTAGGAGATTGGTAGGGAAAGAAATAACAAGTAGTCACCTGGGAATTAAATTAAGGGGTGTAAAAAAAGGGACTCCAACATGTAGCCTATCCTGTCAAGAACTTTGTAAGATTGTTAACGCTAAGCCTAACTCTATCAAGCTCATAAATTAACAGAAAATATGACTGAGGGGAAGCATTTTAATTTATAACCGTATCAAAAATGCTGTATTTTCTTTCAAAATAAATAAAAATGCAAAGAATTTAGCCTCGTATATTAAATAATACTTAACCGAGGCTTAAGTTAATGTATTCTTTATCGCTAAGCCTAACGTGTTTTTAAATGCGCCCTTGAAAGAACACACAAAGTAACTGCTGTAAGATAAAGTTTAATCATTAATTTTTTCGCCTAGCTAGAAAAAGCGGGAAATAATCTACTCAATTTATTACTACCATTAGGCCTACCAGAGATGATTCTACGGGTAGTCTAGTCTCTTATTATTAGTATGGCTTTCTATCATCAATCCCTTCCCAGCTTTCTTTATTAACAAAGTTATTCTTTTAAGATAATCATAATAGAGTTTGAGCAATTTCCGATTGCTACCGTGACAACGGAGATGACACTTATATGTCGTAAACTGTATAAATGTGGCTAGAAAAATAACATCGAGTGCCGTATGGTCATATAATGGTCTATTTCTGAAGAGCGGACGAAAATTCATCGTACGTTCGTAAACGAATAAAGAGCAGGCGAAATCTTGGCTATTTATCAGAATAATCAATAGAGAATTAGGCTTAACACGTTAAGCCTTTGCGGAGCAATCTTTTTCTCGTATGATCTTAGTCATATTCCGCCGCCCACGCAACATTGTGTAGGAATCAAGTTCAACGAAGCAACCAAGCATGCTTGTCTCTAGGCGGATAATAATAAAAAAGAACTATAAGCGAGATGTTGGGCATCGTGACAAAAAAGATATCCTATGGGCTTGGAGATAGTCTTCTTTGCCATCGTTGCCGCTAAGGAACGTCTTAGCCAAGCGCTATCTGCTGTTTTATGAAAGAAACGCGCGTGGCTATAAGGGAATCCATGCTCCGATGCTTTTTGACCTCCATAACATTGCGAGCTAGCCAAGGGCCCGGGTAACTAACTTCTTAGGCTTTAAAAGACATCAGAAGATCATTTATAGAAGTAATTTAAAGACGACTCTGGCTTATTTCTCACAAGCCCCGCCTTTTCCTTGACTTCTGAGGCCTATTTCTTCCAAACCCCGACTTTTCCTTGACTTCTGAGGCCAATTTCTTCCAAACCCCGACTTTTCCTTGACTTCTGAGGCCTATTTCTTCCAAAACCCCCAACTTCCCTAATCCTGACTGACAAGATTTCCCGGATGTTTTCTCGATCCTTCATATCCTAATTAAGTACTTCAATTAATGAACGTCTCTCGGCATCACTAGAGTTTGGCGTACGTTCGAGACAAAATAATACTTTGCAGGGTTGGTTATCACTCCCATTGCGAAAATTGGGCGAAAGGAACCGTGGGAAGGAAGGCGGTATAGGAGAAGGGAGAGTTTTTGGGTTCGCGTGCCGTCACGGAGTTTTGCTTCCAAAACAACAGCCTTTTCTTTCTATTCTTTTTTTTTTCGCAACTTACACAACTGACAGTTGCTGACGCGAGATATTTTTGCTTATAAGCTTACTAAGCCTTGGTTAAAAGAAAAGAGTAAAAAAAATAATAAAGGTTTCCCTTTCAAAAAAATAGGGGCAAAGGCCCAGAGGTCGGTGATGGGAGGCATGGGGTCGACTTGTCTACCTCAATTTAGATGCATCGTTTTCAAAAATGAAGCCAATCAGAGTTGACTGGGGGGTTTAAAACATTTGGCTGAAACTTTAGTCACTGATATAGGCCTAGAAGGACCGATTTTGGTGCGAAATTTAGACCATAACAGTATTTTTTAAATTACAATTCAGATATACTCTAGTTCATTAGGGAGAAGGTCTAAATTCACCATATTTCTAGCTCTTTATCTCCAGTCCAAACGTATAGTAGGTCCGGAGTTAATCCCCGCCTATAAATTACAACCAGCATGCATCTCATTGGTTCTTGAAAACTCACGTCAGCGCGACGCGAATGATGACGAAAATTACAGTCATATTTTCCGACTGAGGAGAGGCTGTGAAATAGCCCGGCCTCCTTTTACGTCCCCCCCCCCTTGTATTTTGAAAGGGGGGACTGGGACTATGGCGCGCGAATACTTAGGCATCTTATACCTTCTCCCTAATAAACTAGATATCACTTCTTGGCTACATCTTATAACTTCTACATTACCACTCTTTTTATTATGGACCCAAGAAATAGCCAGAAGGGTTAAAGTGTCTTAAAGGGGTTGAAAATAATCAGTGACCCGTTAAAAAGAGAGGGGGGTTTCCGATCCAAACATCGATACATCTCTCTCTCCTTTCCTCTCCTCTACAAGCTCATCTTCTATACATCCGGAGGAGAAAAATCTTGATGACCTTTAACCCCATTTATCCGTCACCCTTCGATGGCAACGGGGAACGTGAGAGAGAGAGAGAGAGCGAGAGAGAGAGAGAAAAAAAGGATGAGATGAATTAGACATAAACACTTAGCGTTTGTTTATTTGTTTAACACCATGCAGAAGCAGAATTAAGAGGCGACTGACACGCGACGCGACTAAGGCCAAGATTTCATTATACAGTTAAGCCTAACTGTTTTTATTGGCATGAAGAAGCTTCACTTCTCTTGGATGGAGGGAGCAAAGATACAAGTAAGTACAGGGATGCCACAGTTTTTTTTATTCATTTCAAAATTCCCAGACTATTCCAGGTTTTTCCATGACCGTCTGAAGTATTTCTGGCAATTTTTAATCTCTAATTTTATTTTTTTTTTATGAAAGAAAGGCAGAAATAATTTTTTGGGTTTAAAAAAGTATACTTTTAAGTTTTTCACAACCATTTTCAAAATCCCTGCTTTTCCATGACTTTTTCCAGGTACCATCGCAACCCTGCGTGGTAAACTAAGATCTATTCCAGTACCCCCTTTTAAAATAAACAACTGAAACACAACTCCCCATTAAAATTGTTTCTCGTACACAACTAACAACAAACAAGCAAGCAAATTCTTTAAAAAAAAAAAACAGAAATTTTTTTCAAGTCAATTTAAAAATAAAATGTTTTAGGGTATATACTATATTTTTTTCTTCTTTTTCGGTTGGGCCTAACTCTTGGGCCGTAACATTTTTTGAGGCCACGTTCGCGAGCGACAACGTGGCTCCTAAAAGTGGCTCAGTTTTGCTCGCTTTTCTCCATGCACACACATACAAAAAGAAGATTCCCAAGAAGAGAGCGAGAGAGAGAGAGAGAGAGAGAGAGAGAGAGAGAGAGAGAGAGAGAGAGAGAGGCGGCGGCGAGCATCAAAACTAATTTAGTAACAGTAGCGTAAAATTCAAATGCCAGGAGGAACCTTTCCCCCTGCCCCCTTGACTGAGGTGTACCTCTTCCTTGAGCAACAAGAAAAAAAAATGGAAACTCTAAAAGAGAACCGTGTATTAAATTCCCAGTAAAAAAGGACACACACAAACACACATCCGAAACTTTCACCCGGTTAATTTTAAGCCAAGGAAATAGATATCTACTGGAATGCATATAGATAATTGGAATCATCGCGTACCTAAATATCTCCCATGTTAATTTCTGTGAAATCTGGTTTTGTTGGTATATCGGGCTTGAGAACTTAATATCCCGTCACTCCTTATAATTCTGATGGCGTCTTTCTAACTGTTGTTTCATTGGTTGATAGCAACACGAAGTGCAAGGCGCAGCAAGATAGATTATTCATCATACGTAATGATTGCAGGGTTGGCAAAAATCCGGCAAAAACTAGTTTTTGCCGGGACACGTGGCAAAAAGTGGAAAAAACCGGCAAAAACGGAAAAAACCGGCAAAAAGTGGCAAAAACCTTTTCCCTATTGAAATGATAATTAGAAATGCTAACTTTGGCTTTGTATTTGTCATTCGTGTTACTATATGTCTTCCAACAGCTAATATGTCTCAATCTTAATCAGTTTTATAACATTTACTGTGTTTTAAACGTTCGAGCTAAATTCCACTTTCAACTTACAACTTATGAAATTTTGCTCACATTCCAATGATCCTGGTTGCTTCGCATTTGATAACTAAACAATCATTTTTAAGCAGTTTCTAGCTTTAATCTGTTTCGAAAACTCAAAATTAGCGAGTTGAAAAAAATAGTGTTGAGCGAAAAATAAGGACTGATTTTTCATTTATTTGTATTACAAAGCCAAAACGTTCTTTGCCACGCGGTTTTTTTCTCTATTTTATACTGAGAATGTAACCCACTTCATAAGCCTATACAATTATGGTAGAATTTTGGACATTTTATTTTCATTTCAAATCCGAATTTTTTTATTTTTAAAATTTAGTTCGTTATTTCCACATAAAGTGGAAAAAACCGCGGCAAAAAGGTTTTTACCGCGCGGTTTTTACCTGGAAAAAACCACGTGGAAAAAACCGCGGCAAAAACTAGTTTTTGCCGCCCGGTTTTTTCCAGGTAAAAACCGCGGTTTTTTCCACCCCTGGCAAAAACGTGCCAACCCTGAATGATTGGTCTAACTCTTCAAAACAAAATCCGCCTAGATATGTTGAGTGAAAATGGTTTTCACGTACACAATCATTCCTAGTAGCTTTATGTATTTCTGTCACCTTTAATATACCCTTTTCAAAATGGCAGCCACAGAATCGTCTGCTAGAAATAGGGTTAATACGGAACATCCGGTTGGGTATGTGGTCGCAAAGACGTTAATATAGCTTCAAAGATACCAGTCATGCTGTACCAAAGCCATATCTAAAGTTTTTGTTGTCCACATATCGGTATCGGATGCTTAGCATTTAAAAATAATTTGTGTACCCCTCCGCGTATGGAACTACTTTTCCAACTAAATTTACAACTGAGTACTTGGTCTCCACTGGTCATAAGTCCAGTTCATTCCTTATATCCCATGTTACTTAATTTAATTATGAAAGACCAATAGATTTTTACATAGCTTAGCTCAACGCCACACCAGGCATAGTGGTCATCCCCTCGGAGTTGGCGTAGTAATAGGACGCGGAAGAGGGAAGTGGGAAGTAATATGCGGCGGAAGTTGAGGAGGAAAGGGACCCGAAATAAAGATGTCACACGCGGGAAATAAGCAAGCTTTGAAAAGGAAGAAGTCGTCGAAGAAAAAAAAAAAGAGAAATACGAATTTAAGAAATTTGAGATGAGCATCCAGATGTTTCTTACGCAGGCTGGTTTAGCTAGCTATTTGACTAAGAACTCCACTAAAATTGGGAAAATACCGGGAAAAAATGGTCTCCAATCTTTTAGGCCTCATAAATAGCCACTGAAAATCGGTTTAAATCAACTTTTATTGAATTTTACTAAAGTTTTGTGTCTTATTCCATAAATAAATTAAGTAAAATCAACTACTTTCAACCCTTCAAATATCTAAGCCACCCTGGCTTTCTAAATATACACGTATAAAAAAGGCCTGTTTAAGGTGATATTTAACCTTTAACCTTTTTATCATTCATCCCACCCACGAGAGTGGATGACGAGAATCGATGTTAAGCCTTGTTTTTATCTTAACAAGAACAGAACAGACAAATAACAAAGTTTAAGAAAGATGGGGCGCATAATATACCACGTGCCATTTTCTTCAATTCATTCAAATTCAAACTAGGCTTAGCACCTACATTTTCAAACAATACAATTTCAATTCCGTACAAGTTTTTTACGAAATTCTAACTTAACCAAAATAAATTGCGATTAAACGTTTAGACGCCTGTTTGTTTGGTAAGTTTCTTAAATTCTCTAATGTTTGGCACGTCTCGAAATAATGGATAGAGATTTAAAAGTTAAAAGAAAGATGAAAAGAGCGCGGCACGCTAAGACCAAGGCTTAAGATACAAGGCAGAAATAAAAACAAAAATACAAAGCTCTCCGTATTGAGTTGACCAAACTGATACTTTGTGTTCTTGTTTGCAACAGAAGGGAGAAGCGATATCGTTTCGACAAGTGATAAGAAAGAAACAGGGGGCCAAGAAAGGGGGAGGTGAGAAGACAATATAAAAAGAACACCATATAGTCGTGAAGTCAAGGAGGAGAAACACCACAGACAGAGGGTTCGTTTCATCTAAGGAGTACAAAGTAAAAACTATGGAGGTATAAGCGTGATTACGTGTGTATATGCAATATGGAGGTTCATAATATGAAGTTGAAATAGAAATAGAAAACTGTCCATCCAAAAGAAACTATAGGAAACATGGTTGCCAGTTTCGAGTTGGGGCCTGCGTTTTTGGCTGTGCAAAATAATCACTGTAAAAGAATCAAAGCTTGTACTAGTACCCTTACATTTTGAATGTAAATCTCCGTATGATTTTAAAATTCAACTTAATTTAAGATTAGCACCTCCGACCAATCGCGTGACGCCCTACCAACTTGTTAACATAATTTATGTGGTCACATCGCGCGCAATTTTTATGAAATTTTATTCGACATGTAGCCAAGCGTGCCATCACTAGAATTTTGTTAACAAGAACGCAGAGTTTGGTCTTATAATTAGTGGTAGAACATTAAAAATCACTAGTTTCCTTTTCACCCTCCCTTTCAATGATAAACTTCTGATATTCATTCCATGTTTTTTCTTTCTATCTCTCATCCTCTCTCTACCCAGTCTATCTAGACGAAGCGAGCTTGCGAGGGTGTAGGAAATAAGACTTGTCACTTTTGTGATCCTCTAGCTCGTCTAGAGAATGTGAAATACGCGTCAGTTTTTCCTGTCACTCAAAGTCTAACATCCACAAACTCACACACACACAGCTAGGGATAGAAACCAAAATAGACCGCGAAGCCATCGTATTCCACTCGAAGGACATCACCACGAGAAAGTTAAATCACATCATCAGGGAAAAGAAAGAAAAAAAGAAGAGTGTGTTCCCAATGTTTCCCTAGGCGCGTGCGGTGGCAGAAACTCAACTCTAGGGTGGCGTGCGCCCCACCCAATGGAGAACCTCTCTTTCATCCACCAAAAAAACAATGGCTGCTGGCTCAAGAGAAGAAAGAAAGAAAGAACCGCCAACTCAAAAGGATCAAGCCTTAATTGTACCATCTATAGATTGGGTGAGATTTTGGCGCGTGAACCCAAGCTTTGCTACCCACGCCACGCCACGCGCACGAGCGACAGACGACGCTTGAAGAAGTCGAAGCGGCGCGTGCAAGGATCTCGAGGAGGATCCGAAGGGGGGGGGGGGAAGCTATTGATAAAGATAGAACAAAGAGAAAAAGAGCGGGAAAGATTGTAAGTTTGGCGGGAATCAACTATAGGCCTACTATTCACTGTCTTTTTTTTTCTTTTTGTAAAAATGGGGTGCATGCATTGAAAGTTGAAAAAGAGATTCGGTGTATTATTTCTATACGAAGGCATTTCAGTTAAAAGAATGGTGACATATTTTTGAGTAGAACAGTTGAATCTGTCGCAGTCATCAACTTAACCTCGCTGTTATTATATTCACTTTTCAAAACAGCGGTCCTATACCTATATTGGATGGGAAAACTGATGGGAGAGTCCTTTTCAATTTGCAAAAAATATATAATAACAGAATGGTATACATCTTATAACTGGTGTTAACTTGAAGTATATTCAGAGATCACGGTTTGATTAAAGCTAGGCGAGTAAGGGAGCGTATCAGTATTGTTTCTAGTGGTATATCAAGGTCACAATTTCGAATTGAATTAGTTATTTTCAAAGTATATATTGGGGGTATGTATTTCCCTTAACCTCACTGCAATCATAATTAATGCTAATTTGGTCGCAATAAAAAAAATATAATAATTTCATATTTTCCGGTCCTCTTTCGAAATACAGGGTCCATGAACGTGTTACATCTTTCACGGGTTCACGCGCCATCACAAAACAGTTTCTGGAAGATATATTTCCCCCGTTGCCTTGAAAAACAAAAAACCCGATAACGAAGTAACCCCAAATTTTTGTGACAGATAGTGAATGCAGGGGCGCGTGCTGCCTCCGAGGCCCCAAACTCCCCCCCCCCCGCAAATCCCCCCGCCCCAATAGCTAGAAGGGTATTTCTTTCCAATGTTCCAAAAGCCGTGAAATGTTTTCCGCCCGAGTTGGACAATTTCATCGTCAAGGCATCTTTCCTATCTTCATCCTTTTCTCTTCTTTCGCTTAGCAACTGATCTGGTCATGGTATCTAAGGCCTTATTGTAATAGGAACGCTTCAGTTGCTTGCCGAAGGATACGGTTAGGCCCCCAAAAACTAATCTGGATATAGGTAAATTCGGTTCGGGCCTTGGTCTATCTCTGTATTGTATTCAGGGCACAACACAATAGCGTCTGCATCATTTTCTTTAGGGGTTTGTGATTGTATAGATGCCTATATGGCATTCAACGTTATCTTTCAATCGAGTTTAATCTAGTCAATGGTAAAGGGATGCCGTTTCCCTATAATGTTATTGTCTGAGTATTATAAACAGGTTTGATCCGTTTAGGAAGGACCTAAACCATTTTCCCTGATATTTCCAGGGTTTTCAACGATTCTCCTTGATATTTCCAGGGTTTTCAATATTTCTCTTTGATATTTCTAGGATTTTCCCGGGTATTTTCAGGGTTTTCAATGATTCTCCTTGATATTTCCAGGATTTTCCCTGCCAGTTTCAGGGTTTTTGATATTTCTAGGATTTTCCCTGCCATTTTCAGGGTTTTCAATGATTCTCCTTGATATTTCCAGGATTTTCCCTGCCAGTTTCAGGGTTTTTGATATTTCTAGGATTTTCCCTGCCATTTTCAGGGTTTTCAATGATTCTCCTTGATATTTCCAGGATTTTCCCTGCCAGTTTCAGGGTTTTCAATGATTCTCCTTGATATTTCCAGGATTTTCCCTGCCAGTTTCAGGGTTTTTGATATTTCTAGGATTTTCCCTGCCATTTTCAGGGTTTTCAATGATTCTCCTTGATATTTCCAGGATTTTCCCTGCCAGTTTCAGGGTTTTTGATACTTCTAGGATTTTCCCTGCCATTTTCAGGGTTTTCAATGATTCTCCTTGATATTTCCAGGATTTTCCCTGCCAGTTTCAGGGTTTTTGATATTTCTAGGATTTTCCCTGCCATTTTCAGGATTTTCAATTATTCTCCTTGATATTTCCAGGAATTTCAACGTATTCCCTGCTTTTTCACAGATATTCCCATGTAACTCCAGGTTTTTTTCATCTAATAGGTCAAGATAAACTCAACAAAAACAATGTATTTGCTTATGTTACTTGTATTAACTATAATCTCCATTCAAATTCCATGTTTGTACAAACCCTGGTCAAAGATTCTTACATCCGTAAAGTCTAAAAATTTACGTTTGTCAGAACAAAATGGACTGACTTAGCTAACTCGTCCGACGGTTCTTGTAGTAGCTACTACTGGGTGTTATTATCCCATTGGAAAAGATTTGAATCGGACGCAGGCGCGAAGTTCGTTGGAATCAAAGACACAACAAGAGAAAGGCTAACTCTACAGGCATTGCACTCTCAATTTTGGGATAAGGGCGTTTTCGCTTCCGTTAAATTAGTCGTGATTAATTATTTAAAGCGTTTTAAGTCCGGCCTAACCCGATATAAATAAAGATAGTGTCTGCCGAGGCGGTCGAGTTAGAAAAGTACTTTTAAAATTTCCCTCTTGAGGAAGGGGTAGAACGTTTCTAAATAATGGGATTGTGTTCATTTAAGCCTTGAAATCATTTCCGGGGAAGTGGTCTACCCCTTAAGGAAAATATTCAAAACGAAATCTCAACTATATACAGAAGTACTCGCAATTATAAGTTTCGTGTCATTTACATTCCATAAGTATCTTAAGCCTTTGTTTTTCTAAGCCTATTTTTAGTCATACGTGTTTAGTAAAATTTAAAATTTATACGTTATAATAAACTTAGTATTCGTGTCATTTACATTCCTTTAGTCTTTTAGTTCCAAGTCTCTTCGTAAGCCTTGGCTTACGAAGCCTATTTTTAAAAACCACACTTTTAGTCCAATGCATTTCGCAACATTTAAAATTTACAAGTTATAATAGACTATTCCATTAAATCAAGAAGAGAAGGAAACATCGAAGGGGCGGGCCTTTGCGTTCCTAAGCCTATTTTTAAAACAAGTGGTTTTAGGCTTAGGAGAGTGTCTCGGTAAAATTTAAAAGTTACGTCACATATTTTAACGGTTTTAGGCGAGTCTTTAAGGTTTTGCTTGCAGATTCTGACGAAAGAAACACCAAGGCTTAGTAATAATAATAATAATACTAAAAAAAGTTTTGTTTTTAAGGCAAGAAGACCTTTAGGTTCGGTGGTTTAATCGACCGTATATAGGGGCAAGGAAATTTTGAATGGAAAGTTAACTTTAGTAATTCCCAAAGGCTTTTCCCTTCCCTCCTCGGCTTCTATCATTAAATTAAGGCTCCAAGTCGAAATTTTAAACCCTTAAACAAACAAGGAAGGGTTGATGAAACCCCCGAAACCCTGAAACTCAAGCCCAGCCTCTACAAGCATTAAACGCTAAGCCTAATTTAAACTCTTCACTGTCCCTTTCTTTTTCTCACAAATTTATACACGTAAAACCATCATGCAAACCTCTTGTTTTTCACCAATTTTTTTATCTTACCAAAAGGTAGGCATAGATGACATTTTTCGCTGTTTTTCCATCAAAAAATGCAAGCAAACCTAAGCCTTTTCTGGAGAAGAATACACGGTGACGAAAAAGAGGTTGAAATTTTTCAAACGAGTCCCCGGGGGTTATTAGATCCCGACAAAACATCGTCTGCTATCAACAAAGTTTCTTCCAAGGTGACTTTAGGGGGTTTAGGAATGAAAACAAATGTTATTCCCCCCCCCCTTAATGTACAAGTACAAGAACAGTCTGTTCTCGAGACGAAACCCTGAACGAGACATTTATAATCATTAAATTCTAAAGCAGCTCGGTATTATCTCAAGAGGTGTTTTCTAAGTCTCGACATCATTCGCTATTTGGCGAGTAACAAATATTCGACGTGGTAAGTATCGAATATAAAGACGACAAATACTCGTGTTTTACTTTGACTTAGAAAACCATTTGCAAGGGTTCATACAACTTCTGGAAAACCGATTTCCCTGACATTTCCTGGGCTTCCCCCCATAAATTTCCCTGATATTTCCAGGGCTTCCCCCATAACTTTCCCTGATATTTCCAGGGCTTCCCCATAAATTTCCCTGATATTTCCAGGGCTTCCCCCTAAATTTCCCTGATATTTCCAGGGCTTCTCCCATAAATTTCCCTGATATTTCCAGGGCTTCCCCCATAAATTTCCCTGATATTTCCAGGGCTTCCCCCATAAATTTCCCTGATATTTCCAGGGCTTCCCCCATAAATTTCCCTGATATTTCCAGGGCTTCCCCCATAAATTTCCCTGATATTTCCAGGGCTTCCCCATAAATTTCCCTGATATTTCCAGGGCTTCCCCCATAAATTCCCCTGATATTTCCAGGGCTTCCCCCATAACTTTCCCTGATATTTCCAGGGCTTCCCCCATAAATTTCAGTGATATTTCCAGGGCTTCTCCCATAAATTTCCCTGATATTCTCAGGTGCAAGACCACCTACCTAGTAATTGCCGGTGAGGTTTATTTGGAGTAAAAACTACGGATTAGTTATTTTTAGTTGGAACCACAACCTCATAGGGAAAACTTACTCAAACCTCACAAATTTCCCTGATTTTCCTGAAAATTATAAATTGCCCTGAGTCCCAATGAATAAAGTCAACAATATATTTCCCTGACATTCCATTTCCAGATTTGTACGAAAAACACGTTGATTTTAAAAACGATTCAATTAATTAGGCCTAAAAATATTTTGATCTATTTTTTT
>JAEQBA010002175.1:0-24244 GCA_019434445.1 Phalangium opilio
AGCCAGTGTGTTCAGACTGGTGTCCATGTGGGGTGGACAATGACCAGAAGATGGTGGTGTTAGAAAGCCAGTAAGTACAGACTGGTGTCCGTGTGGGATGGACAAAGACCAGAAGATGGTGGTGTGAGAACTCAAGTAGAGTAGCCATTTCCGTGACTGTGAAAGAGTTCGGAAATGGCGAACACGTTTGCTCCGATTTGGAAACTGCGAACGCGGTCACGTGGGTGTAACAACAGACACCAACACAGACACACAGACACACAGACAGACACACAGACACACAGACACACACGATCGTTACAGAACCTCTCCGTGACATACGTCACTCGGAGAGGTAACAACGGACGAACACACACAGACAAAACATAGACTGCTTTTAATTTTTCCGTTTAATTTGAATTGAGAAACAAGATTATCTTAAATATTAAAATAAATATAATTAATATTTAATATTTTTCTTGTTAGTATTCGCCTTATTGAACGTTACATCGTTTTTAAAAAAGAACAATAAACATTCTTGACAGACTTGACTAATATTGGCGTTTGAAATGAAGCATACGCCGGTTGCTTCGCTTTACTCAAATAGGTAGTATATAAGGGTGTCGAACTACAGCTAAAAGCAAGAACAACCGCAATTGCGAAAACCTATCGTGGACAACCCACCCTAGGGAGGCTAGACGTTTCTCGTAACCCTAGCTGATCGCCGCGAATGTCTTAAACCCAACGATGACGATGGAGTAGAAGCCAGGTGTGCAGACTGGTGTCCATGTGGGATGGACAAAAACAAAGACCAGAAGATGGTGGTGTAGAAGCCAGGTGTACAGACTGGTGTCCATGTGGGATGGACAAAAACAAAGACCAGAAGATGGTGGTGTAGAAGCCAGGTGTACAGACTGGTGTCCAAGTGGGATGGACAAAAACAAAGACCAGAAGATGGTGGTGATTAGAAGCCAGTATGTACAGACTGGTGTCCAAGTGGAATGGACGAAGGCCTGAAGATGGTGGTGATTAGAAGCCAGTATGTTCAGACTGGTGTCCATGTGGGATGGACGAAGACCAAAAGATGGTGGTGATTAGAAGCCAGTAAGTACAGACTGGTGTCCATGTGGGACGGACAAAAACCAGAAGATAGTGGTGTGAGAATTCAAAAAGAGGAGCCATTTCCGAGACTGTGAAAGCAGTTCGGAAATGGCGAACACGTTTGCTCCGATTTGGAAACTGCGAACGCGGTCACGTGGGTGTAACAACAGACACACACAGACACACACGATCGTTACAGAACCTCTCCGTGACATACGTCACTCGGAGAGGTAAAAATAAAATACCGCGTTTCGTCGTGCCCTTAGCGGCCGACGACGATGCTGACGCGGGAAAACTCCTCGGGACGCTTCAAAACGGGTTGATCTGTAGTGAGCTTTAAACACTAATCCAGAGAATAAAGACATGTATATGAGAAGTAAAATTATGCCGTAAGTGTCAGGCAGTGTCTGGGACTTGAATGATTCCACGGGAGGTTTCCAAGCGATGAATTCCAAATTGTAGGCATTATCAAAATCGTAAAAGTCGGCGCATTTCGTTTCGAAAAGAACAAGAATCCTGAAAATTCAAGGTTGCATTAACAGTTTTTTTTTCAATAGGTTTATGAAGAGTCATAAAAAACTGAATGAGTTTGACTGTTCCAAAATTCACACCCCCATCCCTTCTCCTGATTCTATGCTAGAGAGGGCTCGGTTTTACAGTGAAAGGGGGCGTTTTCCGGTCCCTTTAGAGATTTAGTGTTCATTTTCAGCCAATAGTTTTTTCTCTCTCGATAGGGCAAATTTTGGCGTACGAGTCGCACCTAAACCGGAGATCTGAGAAAAATTATCGCGAGGTGGCGAATGTGTCGCCCTTCTTCAGTATCGCTACGCCGATCACGCCGGCACTTATTGTGTCAATCCGGAAAAGAGATGAGTTGGCCAATCGAGTAAAGAAGGAACCATTTAACCTGCCATTAAAAACTTTCGCTAAAAAATATAGAAATAAACTATACTCGTTGATAAGAACAGTTAAATTTAAATATTTTAAAAATAGAGTTGACTATAGTAACAAAAAACCTAAGATGATGTGGAAAATTATAAATGACGCTACAAAAAAACAAAAGAAAATTAACACAATCGAAACTATTACGCATAATGGTGAAACAATTACTGCTAATGATAGCCCTAAAGAAATGGCAAATATTTTTATTAAATTCTTCCCGTCTGTAGGACCCTGTTTAGCTAACACGATTATAAATAATAGACAAAGAGATAAAAACCAATATAAGACTACCCTAATATGCAACGAAAAAAGCTTATTCTTTAATCCCATAACACCACAAGATGTCGAGAGTAGTATCAACGCATTAAAAAATTTAAGTTCAAGTGGATATGATGGCATAGGTATAAGAACTTTGAAAATAATCAAACAACAAATTGCTTTACCCTTAGCACACATAATTTATCGCTATCCTCGGGTATCTTTCCAGAAATACTTAAAAAAGCTGTCATAGTACCAATATTTAAAAGTGGAAATAAAAATAATATATCAAATTACAGACCAATATCACTATTGAGTAACATTTCAAAGGTATTCGAAAAGATTGTTAAAAAACAATTTACTTGTCAAAAAACCAATATGGTTTCAGGTCTGGACTAAGCACGAATGATGCAATCCTAGAAGTAACTAAAAAATTATACTCTTCAGTAGATAAAAACAAAAAGCACTAGGAATATTTCTGGATCTTAAAAAAGCGTTTGATACAGTCTCGCACCCTATCTTATTAAACAAATTGGAAAATGCTGGAGCTAGGGGACTAGCTATGGAGTGGTTCCGAAGTTATTTAGCTAGCAGAAAAACTCAAGTAAAAATTAAAAACTTGTATAGTGAAGAAGAACTAATAACCTATGGCATACCACAGGGCACAGTTCTTGGTCCAGTCTTATTCCTCGTCTATATAAATGACCTTTGTAATGTTAACTTCGATGGAAATTTGATCTCCTTCGCTGATGATACTACTCTCCTCTTTGAGGGTGATACGTGGGAATTAGTATACGAGAAGGATCAAATTGGCTTCAACAAAATGTACGACGTACTTACTAATAACTTATTAACTCTGAATATAGAAAAGACTAAATACATATGCTTCTCAATTAGAGGCCAGCCAAATTTAAACCCTAATCTTAATATTATAATACATGATAGAACTAATAATGACACTACTGACTGCCCAAGACTAGAAAAAGTATGTAAGATTAAATATCTGGGGATTATTATAGACAATAATTTAAAATGGGACCACCATATTAATAATATTATACAGAAGCTCCGTAGGAGCTTACCTAGGTTTTACGAATTGAGAAAATTTCTCACCTTGCAGTGGTTAAGAACTGTATATTATGCTATAGTGCAGTCAGTTACATCATATGGAATTATAGGATGGGGAGGAACGTTCACTACACACATAGAACGCTTAGAAATTATGCAAAGAAAAATTTTGAGAGCTTGTCTAAAAAGAGACCACCTGGAATCCCGACTAGCATTGTATAATGATTTTCGGGTATTTACAGTCAGGCAAATTTATTCTAAAGCAATCTTAATTTATACTTTTAATATACGTAATCAAATATTACCATGTAATATAAATTATAACACAAGACATGTATATAGTGGTAATGTATTAGGGAGCAGAATGTATAGATCCCTCGGACAAAAACACGCCATATATTTAGGACCAAAACTTTATAACTTCCTGGACAATAGTATAAAACAATGCCCTTCAAGTAAACTCGTTCAAAAAGAAAATTAATAACTGGATCATATCTATCGGTATACCTCATCTATATAAACTCATGGATTTCTGATCTTTGTCACGCGCTTATTTGAAAATTCTTTTGCTAACCCAATTGTTTTTGTTTTTGTTTTGATCTGTAAATTTAAAAAAATTTTGATACTAGTGTAGCAAATATAAACTCTTAAACTTACTATCTAATTTAAAAACAATTTATAGTTAAACATTAATTATGTAATTCTAATATTCCCAGCCACGCACGAGCAATATTGCTCATGTGGCTAGTAGGAAAATCTTTTGTGTATTATACTATTGACAAATAAAAAAAAAAAAGAGAGAGGGGAGTCCCAAACCCCGCTTTTGGTTACTTCCTAGGCTAATTTAATGGACTTCTGACATAACCTAGCGCCGGTAGCGGACGACGGTAGTCTCGGTAATTTAGTATCTAACGAACTATGTTGTTGAACAGTTCAGCTGCTGTGAAAATACCTAATCGGTTTGAACGAGATTTAAGAACGACCCATTTTTCACCCACACATCTTGCCAAAGGGTATAGCTCACGGCCATAGCCCCCTGAATAACATAAGGCCTGGACATGGGCGGGTATTTTATTATTGAAACTGGCAAAAAACAATTTTAAGTTTAAAGCCAGATTTGACCGAGAGATGGCCCTAGATCTTTCTTGTTTGACGTCAGACGACGAAAGTGCGGCTGCTATTTCTTGGCGATCGTGAATTGATACTTTGAAAGCGGACCCATTTCAGTAAGTAAATGTTTTTGTAATATAATACTAATTAATATTTTGATAATATGTAATAATAATTAACACTTATTTCGATAGGTCTTTTACATAAATCGGGTTCAAACGCTCAATATAAATTAGTTTTAGCATTATTTAGGCTAGTCTTGAATGTTTTTATCACCAAGGCTTAACGTCTTGTCTTTGAAGTTTCAATTTTTATTATGTTTTGAAATGATCTTAATTTATGCACTGAATGGTTTTCAGATGTTAAAGACTTAAAGTTCATACAGAAGAATATTAAACAAGAATAATGGGATTCAAATGTGCTCTAACCGATTGCCCAACAAACAAGCAAAAGAAATTAGGGTTCACAGGCAGAAGCAAACCGTGCGACAAAAACCAAAGCAACAGAATTTCATTTCATGAGGTTCCTAAAAAAGAATGTATTAAAGTTTAATTAGATTCCAGGATAATGGTGGTCTTAGATATCCAACTCGATATTTTATAAACGTGTTGTCAGCAGTTACAGATTTCGTTAAATCTGCCATACCATTTCTACCTCGGAAAGACACACTTAGCATTCTTAAGCAAGGCATTTATCCCTATTTTTGCAGTGCTTTGAAATGCACTTGCAGTAATTATCGCGAGTTAGCTGACATATTGTTAACAAAGTATGTAAGACCTCTGTTGGACAACTTGGCAAAAGATGTTACTGATAGAAAAGAGTTTGTTAAGAAATTTAACAAAAAACCGATATCCAGAAAATATTTAAAGATGTAGATCTTCATATTAATGTTCCTCACTAGTTTTAAATAAACATTTGTGATATTGTTTCTTACAAGTTTTAAATAAACTTTGTGATATTGTTTCTTACAAGTTTTAAATAAACTTTGTGATATTGTTTCTTATTCGTTTTAAATAAACTTTGTGATATTGTTTCTTACAAGTTTTAAATAAACTTTGTGATATTGTTTCTTACAAGTTTTAAATAAACTTTGTGATATTGTTTCTTATACGTTTTAAATAAACTTTGTGATATTGTTTCTTACAAGTTTTAAATAAACTTTGTGATATTGTTTCTTACAAGTTTTAAATAAACTTTGTGATATTGTTTCTTACAAGTTTTAAATAAACTTTGTGATATTGTTTCTTACAAGTTTTAAATAAACTTTGTGATATTGTTTCTTACAAGTTTTAAATAAACTTTGTGATATTGTTTCTTACAAGTTTTAAATAAACTTTGTGATATTGTTTCTTATACGTTTTAAATAAACTTTGTGATATTGTTTCTTATTCGTTTTAAATAAACTTTGTGATATTGTTTCTTACAAGTTTTAAATAAACTTTGTGATATTGTTTCTTATTCGTTTTAAATAAACTTTGTGATATTGTTTCTTACAAGTTTTAAATAAACTTTGTGATATTGTTTCTTATACGTTTTAAATAAACTTTGTGATATTGTTTCTTACAAGTTTTAAATAAACTTTGTGATATTGTTTCTTACAAGTTTTAAATAAACTTTGTGATATTGTTTCTTATACGTTTTAAATAAACTTTGTGATATTGTTTCTTACAAGTTTTAAATAAACTTTGTGATATTGTTTCTTACAAGTTTTAAATAAACTTTGTGATATTGTTTCTTATACGTTTTAAATAAACTTTGTGATATTGTTTCTTACAAGTTTTAAATAAACTTTGTGATATTGTTTCTTATACGTTTTAAATAAACTTTGTGATATTGTTTCTTATACGTTTTAAATAAACTTTGTGATATTGTTTCTTACAAGTTTTAAATAAACTTTGTGATATTGTTTCTTACAAGTTTTAAATAAACTTTGTGATATTGTTTCTTATACGTTTTAAATAAACTTTGTGATATTGTTTCTTACAAGTTTTAAATAAACTTTGTGATATTGTTTCTTACAAGTTTTAAATAAACTTTGTGATATTGTTTCTTACAAGTTTTAAATAAACTTTGTGATATTGTTTCTTACAAGTTTTAAATAAACTTTGTGATATTGTTTCTTACAAGTTTTAAATAAACTTTGTGATATTGTTTCTTATACGTTTTAAATAAACTTTGTGATATTGTTTCTTACAAGTTTTAAATAAACTTTGTGATATTGTTTCTTACAAGTTTTAAATAAACTTTGTGATATTGTTTCTTATACGTTTTAAATAAACTTTGTGATATTGTTTCTTACAAGTTTTAAATAAACTTTGTGATATTGTTTCTTATACGTTTTAAATAAACTTTGTGATATTGTTTCTTATACGTTTTAAATAAACTTTGTGATATTGTTTCTTACAAGTTTTAAATAAACTTTGTGATATTGTTTCTTACAAGTTTTAAATAAACTTTGTGATATTGTTTCTTATACGTTTTAAATAAACTTTGTGATATTGTTTCTTACAAGTTTTAAATAAACTTTGTGATATTGTTTCTTACAAGTTTTAAATAAACTTTGTGATATTGTTTCTTATACGTTTTAAATAAACTTTGTGATATTGTTTCTTACAAGTTTTAAATAAACTTTGTGATATTGTTTCTTACAAGTTTTAAATAAACTTTGTGATATTGTTTCTTATACGTTTTAAATAAACTTTGTGATATTGTTTCTTACAAGTTTTAAATAAACTTTGTGATATTGTTTCTTACAAGTTTTAAATAAACTTTGTGATATTGTTTCTTATACGTTTTAAATAAACTTTGTGATATTGTTTCTTACAAGTTTTAAATAAACTTTGTGATATTGTTTCTTACAAGTTTTAAATAAACTTTGTGATATTGTTTCTTACAAGTTTTAAATAAACTTTGTGATATTGTTTCTTACAAGTTTTAAATAAACTTTGTGACGTTGTTCCATACAAGTTTTAAATAAACTTTGTGACATTAATGTTCCATACAAGTTTTAAATAAACTTTGTGACGTTGTTCCATACAAGTTTTAAATAAACTTTGTGACATTAATGTTCCATACAAATTTTAAATAAACTTTGTGACATTAATGTTCCATACAAGTTTTAAATAAACTTTGTGACATTAATGTTCCACACAAGTTTTAAATAAACTTTGTGACATTAATGTTCCACACAAGTTTTAAATAAACCATTTGTGATTTTTGACTGTACATTTGAAATTCCCGCTTGAAATAAAGTTGGATCTCGCGCCATCTATTGAGTGTTTCGCGCACCCTTCTACTAAGCTTGCCGCCCCCTTCGGAAGAACGATGTCCAAGCCTTATGTTATTCAGGGGGCTATGTCACGGCAATAACCGTTCCAAGATAGTACAAGTATAAATTCTTCATCTTCATTTTGATATAAATTACTCATAAGAGCCGAGAAATCAATTAAAAGGATTTTTATGAGAAAAAATCTCTTAGAGATAACGTGGCAGGGAAGTCCTCGTTCCAGTTTGATGAAGAGCGCATAATTCGAGAAACTGCACGTCAAGGGATTTCGGAAACACGAAGAAAAAAATGACACAGTCTCTAGCGAGCTCATGTCGCTTCACTTCCCCAGTATCCTTTGGTTGGAGTAACGAGAATCTACTAAAAGGAGTAGAAGACTAAGCGTTAATTAATAACCCTGGAAGTTAAGGTTCTAGTTGCGGTAGAGAAATCAAGGCGCAGGGGCGGAGGGGTCTCTTCCTTCGTTCCAAGAGATTACGCCACAGTTCACTACACGCTAGGAGAATAGCCAACTCTTACTGCCTCTAGCGGTGCTTCCTGACAAAGTAAAGTTCTCTTCACCCATGTCAATAATGGAATGTTCTATATTCATTACTTATTTCCTGACTTTTCTTAAAAACATCCAGTTTTTTTGCACTAATATACCAAACAATGAAAGTTGCAATGAATAGGGCATTAATCAGGAACCGAACGTAGTCTCTACCGCTCCTCTTTCAATGTTCTCTTCGGCTGGATTTTTTTTAATTTTCTTGCTAGCGGCACCTCATTAGCGGTTTGAAGCGATGTAAAAACTTTAGCCAAGGGTTATAAATGACGCTCGACAAGGGAACAATATTTCTTTTAGGGTTAGCTTTGGATCATTGGGTATGCCTGGAAGCACAGCTCGCTAGCTGATTCAAATTCATATTACAATACGGCCCTTAAATATTGTACACCAACAAACCTTAGGGTATTAGGATTTATGACTAGTGTACCAAATAATACCCACGTTTTTATATTGAGATCCTGCGATATTTCAAAGTCTTTAAAAAGGGTAACAAAATAGCATAAAACGTTTTCGTGATTTTCCAATGGATTTTGAAAATAGAAACTTTGGTTCAATTTTATTAAAAACTTGATATTTTGAAAGTAGAGACTTGAAAGTGTAACATAATACCACTTTCGTGGTAAAATATGATATGAAGATGTAAATTCGCATTCCGTTTAAATCGTATTTGCTTCACGCTAACGCTAGATAGCGCGAAAATCGGCAGGTTTTAATGGAACCAAAATGCCGACATTCACGTGCCTGAATATGGGAAGTAGCAGAAGTAGGGTGGTAAGGTGCACCACTAGAACGTGAATGATAAAATAAAATCGCCCATTAATTTTTAATCATAACTTTAGCCGATGGTGCGAAAGAAAAAAATCGTTATGCAGCGTTAAAGAATGGAGCAAGGCTTAACTACTCTCGGACCATTTGCTTAAGGACCGACCTACCGCCAGTCTCAAACGAAAACCAATATCCTTTATATTTCAACAACTATTATCGCATTTTTTCCTTTTTCTCTTAAGCCTATTTTCTGAAGTCCACGTAAGTTGGGTTTAGAGATGTGAAATTACCGTAATTTTTAAAAACGGTAATTTACCGGGTAAATTACCGATTGAAATTTAGGGAACACAAAAATTACCGTTCAGCCGGTAATTTTTGGTAATTCATATTTCCCTGTACTTACAATTCATTACTTTAAACAACGTTTAATTGTGAGCACTATCTTGACTGCTTTACACGTATTTGCGGCTTTTGCTACCAAGACGGCAGCCGTGGCCTTCTAATCTGATTTCTAACTAAAAATCTATTAAAAGACTAATTTCTAGTGCAACTTTGTAAGTACTGGCTAGCGAGTAGCGCCTGGTGAGTCATTTTGAAAGTAAACACAGAAATAATTGATCGTTTAAGTGTAAAATGAAGTTTTAAGGCGTAATAAAAATGTTTGGTAATTTACCACGGTAATTTACCGCCGTTATTTACCGGTAAATTACCATTGTAAAATTACGGTAAGATATAAAACGGAAATTTACGCGGTATTTGGCCTCGGCAGTTGTGTCCTTTACTTCTAGCATTTTTTCATAGCCTTCAAATTCTAGTATTCATACGCGAGATTTGCCATAGATGGGGGCAGTAGAAAGCCTTTCGTTGTCTCTATAGGGTCTTCTTACTTCTCCACTTTCCATTTGCCTTTGTTATTAGACTGCGTTTGATTTTTTAGTCAAGTGTGACTTGGGGGAGTTTTGGCGTTATAGTCTTATGTATTCGGATGCTTATCGTCGCTTATCTTTAAAGAAGAGTCTGCTGAAGTCATCGCTTTTCTAAGCGTTGCCTCCTTATTATGGGCCTCGAAAAATTAATAATCCCCAAGGCAAACTCCCCCATTCAACCCTTGGCCTCTACCGTATTAAGGGCCACTCTATTCTAAAGGATTGAACGCCCGCCAATAACACCATGTGGATTTTATATCTCTTAAATAAGGACACTCTTCAATATATGTATGTACGGACATATAGAGCTCATTATATTTGCTACATACATTCCTAGAACTTTTTACTATAACTAAAATTCCTGCCTGACTAGCTAATTAACAAACATTCCAAACCCAAACTACATTAAACAACCTGGAAAGGAACTAGTTTAGCAAAGAGTTAAATCTAGCTCCTAACACACTATGAAAGGTTTTTAAAATTCACGGTAATCATTGACAAATGGTGGCCAGAAATGGAATGACGTGTCATATTTTATAATCGGACAAAACTTTTGTCGCAACTTCAAAATTAGACTTCGAGAACACTGATGTAGGCTAACCATTTAGTTACGTAAGCCTGTCTTTTGCGGATATCTGGAGACGGGAACGTGAATCCTTCAAAGTTTTGGAAGATGCTTATCAGAAAAGTACAGAATATAATATACCCGATTTAATTTCTGTGTTATCTATAAATAATAGCTTTAAAATTATGTATGGTATTGTAAAGCCACCAATCAATCATGGTAAAGGCGTTCTCACTTCTCAAAGATTAATCACAGGTTATTTTACCCAACTCCAACTCCGACCAAAAGTGAGGGAGTCCCTTGGATTTCCATGAAGTTGGAGTTCTCCCAATGCCTTTGCAGTCCTCTATTGTTGCATTTAACAGTCTTTTGCTTAAAATGTTAATCATGTAGGAACTGTTGTGGCCATTGTTTTTAGAAGGTTTGGGAAGTTAAGCCGGCCCGAGGAATGCTGAAATTCCGGTATTTGAGTAAAGTTTATTTATTGCGAAGTTTCTTTAAAATATTATATTAGGTTCTTGTTTATCCATGTGGCTTTTCCCAAGAGAAAAATTCCCAGGCAACTCTCTTTCAATATTTTAAAAATACTTGTGATGTCATAAGTAATAAAACAACAAAATGTATGAAACGCACTCTACGAGTATTTCGAGTAAATGTACTACGGCCCAACGCAACTTGGTCAAAAATTCAGTTGCCAGCAAAACTAATTATAATAATAATATGTTCACCTTTAATGGTGGTTACTGAAAAGAGTAACCCATAACCCGTTTTCAGGCAAAGACCCGCTAAACATCGTGATAGGGAACAATTAGAGTTTGAAAATTACGGTAATTTACCGAGTAAATTACCTTTCTTGGTAATTTCCGAAAATTCAAAAGTAAATTATTTTGATCGTTTTTAAACAAATAATGAAAAATACCACTTGAAAATAGCTAAACCTTTATAGCACAGTGTGGAGCCTCCGAAATGATCTAGGCCCGAGTATATCTTGAAGCGAGAACATTTTTAAACTAATTTAGTTCGCCGTGTTTTCTCGTTTGGTGCCGCTTTTAGTACCATAAAATAAAAATAAGTTTAGCCTCGTGACCCCGTTGACTGCTACAATATTAGACGTATATTAATTCTATCTATTGTTATATAAATCAGAGGTTTTTCAAACGAAGCTTCTCATTCCCTTTAAGAATAAGAAACTTGTTTTACGTTGTTATGTAGTTTTCCGAACCTTGGTAATCAATTCCTCGTGGAATTCGACTTCAAAGAAAAAGTATCGAAATCAAGATGTAAATTACGAAGTATTTTTTACAAAATCAAGAAATGTGAAGAAATTGCGAAATATTCGACACAAACATTGAAAATCACGGAAAGTAACCAGAAGATATTTTATTCAAAAAATCACAGGGGAAATCTCAATCCGAACTAACATTGAAAATAGCAAAATCTTTGAAGATTTGATCAAATCATTAAACCTCTGGCAAAATTACTAAATCCAGTTAAAACAAGCGCAAAAAAGAAATCTCTCAAGGAAATACCAACAAAATTTGCAAAATCATAAAATGAAATCCTGATATTGTTTAGAAATAGCGGTCATCTCGCCTTTGCTTACCTGCCTGACGTTTGCGTTATATAGGGCCAGGGATTGGAGCCAAGGGATGGAATTCCGCCATTCTCTGGGGAAACCAATGAGTTTTTAGATGCTCTTTATCATATTATCACTTATAGATTTGAGAAACTCTCAAATGAGAGGCTAGTTAGCTATTCAGCGTTACTTTTAATACTTTATTGTTACCGAGTATAATTAATCTACTACCAGAATACCCTACAAGTAAATTAGTTTAAGTGAGCCAATAAGATAATTAAAACTTTTCGTTAGGTGTTGGAGGGAGGGGCTCTATACTGGGCTGTGTCGGACTGAAGTAAATACTAACCGTTCTCCATTCCTACTTCTAAAATTAAATCTATCCCTGATTCAAGTAAACCTCTTAATTGGGTAGATAGCCCTTGTGTCTACTCGGAGAGGTTTATTTTGCTTTCCCAACTTGTTTATTGATGTTGTTGTCAACACACTGTTAAAAAAAAGGTATTGTCAAGGTACTTTAAAATACCTCCTCGAATTTTTTAGTACCCAAGAACGTATTCAATTAGTTTTCTTACAGTGCGGGTATTAAATGATTTCGAAAAAGGTATTATGGAAATATAAGGTATGTTATGAAACCTTTTAAAGTTTCAGCGCTTCAGGTGGTATGTTATCGTACCCTAGAAGTAGAAAAGGACTTAATTAATCCCTTTAGAGGGATCTTTTTAACTTCGGTCTTCTGATTTTAATAATAAGTTCAAATTACAGTTGCGCACTGTACTTATTTTAAGCAAATATAATCACGTCCGTTGATTACAACTTTGATTTAGTATAATCATAGCTTGCATTTATCTGCAAGTTAAATTTCCTCCCCTCTTCATTAGCTGTAACTGCACTACATGGTTGCCACTAATTTGTCAGTTCATCTCAAGTTCAGAAGTGAAAGATCTGAACTGTCTATTGAAGATTGTGGTTGAATAATGAGAGAAAAGTAACATTTAGTTGTAATTTGGCACGTTTATTATATGAATCATGATTTGACTTGATTGCCATATAATCGAACTGACGTCTTTAATATATTTATGTCAGTGACTTGTACTGTATCACGTTCAGGGAATTCTTAACGTGTTCGACTCATTGGTGATATTTTCAAGGATGATGTTGGGAGGAAGAGAAATCTGAGAGAAATAGGCGCGCTAACTGTGGAACAGTTCAGGTCCGGTGGGACGCTAGAAGTGGGGGAGGAAAACTGGCGAAGATTCTACTTCAGACTAATCACGTAGGCCGCCTTCCATTTTTCCGAGTATTCCTCTCCCATTTCTAGCGTCCAACCGGACCTGAACAGTTGCACAGTTAGTTCGCCTGTTTCTTTCAGATTACGCATCCTCCTCCCATCATCCTTGGTTGTATGAATAGATAGGCGATTTAAAAATTATTTCACCCGGTGCGCGCATAAATGCGAGAGGGGAGAATGCCGCTACATTTTTTTGTATAGGGAACTTTTTTAAAAGGCCTATTTTTTACTCCTCGCTGTTCGGTGGCTAAACCCAATGTAGGGAAAGGCTGGAGATAAAAACACGCCCTCGCCATAACCACGGCCCACCCGGTTTGGTCGCAGCGTCCGTAGGCTCGCGTTCGCTAGTTACATTTTGCAACGCAAATAGAACTTCTACTATTCCGCTTGGACACGAGAACAGCTTACGTTTGAATTTTTCGGCCAATTTTTGATATCGATTCACTTTAAAGGTAAATATACTTTTATTTTTTATGGGCTTTTTATCATTTATGAAATATTACGTTAAAATATTGAACTAGCTTTTGCATATTTTCAAATTTAAAAACGGCTAACAGGTATACCTATAAATTTAAATTTGTCGAAGCTGTGTTTCTACGAAGACTAACAGTTCAAAAGAACACCTAAGGAAACGTTTATGGTAATGTAGAAATGTGTGTTTATTAAAAATGTTGTACATGTACTTTGAAATACTTCTCTGTTCGTTGTATGTGAGAGAAGGGAATGAAACTATTTTGTCTGCTCACCCTCTGTAAGATAAACCCACCATATGGCATTGGCTGGCAAGGTAGGGAAAAAAAGCGTTTAAAATAGAGGGGAAGGGAGGACACGAGGGTTTTTTCTTTGAAAATATAGACATTATTTTGATGCAATGGCCCACTAGCTTGAGATGAGGGTAGTATACAATACTGCCAAGGCTTCATCGTCTGAAACAAACTAGAAAACATGTAGTTGAATCTAGAAATTTTTATGTTTAGCCAGACTTGTTAGGCGTCTTCCGGCGTTGAAGCTGAGCGGGAAAGAAAGCGCTTCCACTCTGTAGGGGCCATAAGGCTTACGCGTTAAGGCGGATGCCCACTAGGGTCGCTCGAAATTTCGCGTTCGCTTAAAACGCGTTAACGCGGATGTAGTTCAAGCGTTTCACGCGACAACCATTCACACTGGAATTTTGCTTCCCCCTGGACTCACGCGAAAATAAAGGGTAATTTTAATTTTGAATGAAAGAAAGGGGGGGCAAGGTCAAAATGGGTTAGGGAAATTTTACTGAAAAGAAAGCAACAAGGGGACTTTCACAATTTGTTAGTGGATCTCAAGATTTAGGATCACAAGGGTAGATTTTGCAAACGCTTAAACCGGGAATGTCATCGTATTCAATGGCTCATAATGATAAAACTATTTCAACTATTTACGTATGACCCTTGGACACCTTTGAGGCTAATTTGGAAATGGTCGGCCCAAAAATGAAAAAACAAAAGCCTAGGGTGTGCATTAAGGTGGGTGTTGTATAGGAACGAGTAATTGAAAATCGCGCCACTCTTTTGACAGTATCACCTTGCCCGAATGTTTCTAGGGGTTGTTACAGGCTAGAAACCTTTCGTACTGAAAATTAAATAGTAATGAGCTCAATATGGCTCTACCCAAAGGCTTTAAGTAGATAATATTCACTCACTAACAGTATTCATAGCCAATGCAATTCCGAAGCGCTTATCTTTTGCGGTGATTTTGATGTTTAAAATTATCAATTCTTTAATTAATTTACGTCAAAATCCATTTTAATCCAAAATCTGATAACAACGAAGGCCACTGAGTGATTTTTCAAGTTTTATTAGAAAGAAAAACGCGGAAAAATTCATTTTTCACCAATCATTCCGCGCCATATGTCGCTTATATTTTCGCGCGCGAACTTACGAAAATAGGAAGCTGCTCAAATTTCGCAAGTCGTCAGCATGAACGCGTAGAAATTCTCGAGCGACAAGTCTGCACCGATTTGCACATGCGCATGCGCACGCGAAACTTACACGCGACGCCAGGGGGCATCCGCCTTTAGTGTTACGTTAGGGTTACGAAGCGGTTATGGAAAAGAAAAAGAAATTACTAAGTATCTAAACAAGCTAATAACTATTATTTAGTATGATAATCTTTCTTATTATACATGTAGTTTTAAAAAATTAAAAAGTATTCTTAGTTTGAGATTAGCCCGTAATTTACCAGATACCGTGCTAAATTACCGTATTTTTACCGTATATAACCGGTAACAAACGGATGACTTACCACCGAACGGCGAAAATTTTAAAACAGCTATGTTCACGTACCGTTTTCGCGGTATTTTTTTAATTTTTGGGAAACACTAAAAGGTTATTTGGCAATAAATTTTATTTTTTCATATACGGTAGTTAAACATGCCCCACCCCCTAACAATACGGTATACTCTGTGTACAACAAAACTAAATTAAAAATTGTTTTCTTGTTCAGAATTCAATATGTATCTGTGTTCGATCTGTGATGTCAGAAGAGTTTCTATTGCCAAGCTTCTGGCACACTACAGAAATTTACACTTCCAAAAGTCTAATCTTACAATAAGATGTACTTTGGGAATTTGTTCAGAAACATTCAAGAAATACAATTCTTTTAAAAGTCATATACAGCGCAAACATAAAAAAGAATTGAAAGCAAAGAATGTTAGACCGGAAGCTGATATTCATTTAGAAAATGTAGAAGTAGAGAATCATGAAGTTGAAGAAGTTTATCATGATTTGATTGATAATGAAATTACCAATCGTCAAGAATATTTACTGAACATGCGCAAAAATATGGCTCTTATGATTTTGAAACTTAGAGAAAAACATTTACTCCCGCGTTCGGTAGCTATGAGCATTGCCAACGATGTTGGAATAATAGTAGAGAATGTTAGAGATTTATGTGCAAATACTGATCCCACTGAGATTCCCGAAATTGAGGTTTTAACTGACGTAATTAGAAGCGACTATAAATTGAATGATTTTTGTAAACAGGAGCTAGAACTGTTGCTTCCAGTAGAATACAATTTGGGGGAAAATTATAGGAATGGGAAGAACTATAGAGATTCTTTTCAGTATATAAGTATTTTGTCCGTACTCCAGAGGCTATTAAAATGCAATGACATATGGGAAGAAATCCAGAAAAACACTAGACGGGGAGAAAAACGTTCTAACATACTTTCTGATTTTAATGATGGAGATATATTTCTAAATCACCATTGTTTTAAAGGTGACAATTCGTTATTACGAATACATTTATATACTGATGAGTTAGAGTTAGCGAATCCACTTGGCTCAAAGAGAGGGAAGCATAAAATTTCCGTATTTTATTTTGTTCTTGGCAATTTACCTACAAGGTTTAGAAGTAAATTAAGTAATATTTATTTAGCCATCGTTGCACGTTATAAACACGTTGCAAATAAGATGTATGGTTATAAACCTATAATCGAGCCTCTGATTCAAGATTTGATCAAACTGCAAACTCAAGGAATTTATGTAAAAGAAAGAGGCGTAGTTGTCAAAGGTTCTTTAGCCTCAATATCCGGGGACAACCTTTCATCACACCTATTAGCGGGTTTCCAGCAAAACTTCTCAAAGGGAAGGATTTGCCGTCAATGTATGGCAACGAGGGCAACTATTTCTGAAAAGTGTAGGGAATCAGATTATCAATTACGCAATGAAGCTGGCCATTTATATCATATTAATGCAGTTCTAGAAAACAGTGACAATGAGACCATTTATGGGGTAAAGGAGAAATCGCCTTTTCTGGAAATTCCAGGATTTCAAGTTATGGAAAGCTTTCCTCCTGACATTATGCATGATATATATGAAGGAGTAGTACCTCTCATCATGAAATTAGTTTTAGCTGGTCTTATCACAGCCAATCTTTTCACTTTTGACCAAATGAATGACATATTATCTGATTTTACTTATGGATCTGAAGACATGGTGAACAAATCTGGCATCTTTACAAAGGCCATGATTTTTAAGGATAACAATTTAATTGGCTCTGCGGCTCAGAAATGCTCTTTGTTTTACATGTTTCCATTTTTATTTGGTCCTCTTGTTCCTGAAGGGAATGCTCACTGGGATCTTTATTTAAAATTGAGGGAAATACTAAATGTAGTGGTTGCCCCAGTTGTAAATAGACTTTGGTTAGGGAACGCTAGTGATTTAATTGAAGAGTTTTATTGCAAACTTAAGTTGTTGGCTCCAGATAAATTCACCCCTAAAGTACATTACCTAGTCCACTATCCTCGTTTAATCATAAAATATGGACCTCTAAAGAGACTAGCATGCTTTAGATTCGAAGCTAAGCATCAAAATCTGAAGGTACTGGCCAGTAGAAGTCGTAATTTTACGAATATTGCCAAAACTATAGCCGAACGACACCAGTATGCCCAGTGCCACGATTTGAGTGAAGGAAGCGGTCTTCAAGATGACAACCAACAAAAAAACGTTCAAAGTGTATTATTTTCCTCATTACCATATGATTTAAAATTAAAAATTAGAGAGTGCAATTATCTCAATGTAGATACAGAAAACCTAAGAATTTGCAAAGCCAAAGAAATTAGATTTAAATCAGTTTCGTACAAACCATGTTCATTTATAACCACTAATTTAGTTCATGGTGAAGAGATTCCCATGTTTATAAAAATTGCGCATATTCTAAAAATTGATGAAATTTGGATTGTATGTGGCAAGATATTTTGCGCGGAAACATTTTGCTCTCATCTAAATGCTTACCAAGTTAAAGACACTAAAATTTGGAAAATAATCCAACCCGGCGACGAAGTAGACTATTCCGCTATGAATGCTTATAATATTAATTCTAAAATGTATATCAGTTTAAGGTATAACCTTTGTATTTAGTTGTTCTTAAATTGTACAACACAAAAATGTAAATACAAATTAACATTCTTAAAATTCATTTTAGCCAAAAATTACTTTTTCATATTGTACTAAAATGTAAAAATTAGGCTACTAGAAGCTATTGCGTGAAATTCGACGAAAGACGGAAGGAAATCAACCTGGCTGAGCCATTCACAATTGAAAACCTAACGCAAAAGATTAAAACCACTTTCAAAAAGGATTTCACTGTCATTCAGATACATTCTAAAAAGTGGAATCAGTTTATCGACATAGATAGTGATTCTGAAGAGAGTCCCCCCGATGGAAGTCAACTGAACGTGGTTGGCAAATCTAACGAAAAGGATAGGTCTCCATCCACATCTTCTAGGTAAGACATAAATATATCTTATTGTTTCTTAAGGTAAGTACTGATATCCCTTAATTAGTGTCACTGACAACTTGAGTATTCCAATTGCCGAAATAACTGATGATCCTCGACACATTGATTATGAAACCCACCAACCTCAAAATGGCCGCAGAGTTCCACTCTCATATAACGTGCCGAAATTACCACATCATATACAAAAATTTATTGATGACAAAAATCCGATCGTTTTTAGCGTTAAATACAAAACTGAAATAGTTCGTATGTTATACGAAGACTTAAGCCGCTATACGCTGTAAGTAAAGAACCTGAAAGTTTATGTCCTTAAAATCATCATTCTTTCCAAAAATAATTTACTGATTATATTTACAATTTTCAAGATACCCAACGCACAACGAATATACAAGAGTAGCAAGTGCTTTGGTGCGACAACACCGTTTTTTGGGGGACCGAAGCAAACTTGGACCAGAATATGTAAGTGAATAATATTGTTTTAATTTCATTTTTAACAAGATCATGGATTTCTTTCACTTTTTCTATGTTGTTCAAGGCTACTTGGATGTCAAGCCTTATTTCAAAATACAAAAGGGAACGCAAACCGTTAACGCATTTAGAGTGTGTTCAAGCAGCTAAGGTCAAACATGGTCACTCGAAAAACAAGAGGAAACAAGGTAACCCTAATGAATGTGAACATAATGAAAAGGAAACTCAGCCAACAAAAAAAGCCAAAAGATTTCCAATTCTGGTAAGAATCAAGAATGATACCAAAACTATAAAGATGTGTGAGAAGATGGAACTAAACACGATAAAATGGATTTCAGGATGATGTTTTGGAAGATGAAATGAGTATTGCAGCGCACGTGAAATCAATACAAGATGAAAGCAAAAAGAATAAACCCTGCCAAATTCTGATCGATGAGAAAATGGAAAGAACATTTAAATATAGGCAAGCAGAGGTTGGAAAGAAAGCGGTGCCGGAAATTCTGGAAATTTTCCCCAATCTAAATCGAGAATCAGAGGTAAGTTAAATTACAACTAACTATATGAAGAAAAATTATGAAATGTAATTATTTCTCAATTAGATTTTAAGGGAGTTTCAAAGAGTTATAAAGTGTGAGCTCAATCCTGTAAGAAAAATTCAAGCTTATTTCCAGCCCATAACTGGCAAAATTTTTGATTTGACCAAAAAATCGCAACTATTCAAAAGGCTTGAAATGCACTTAATGGCCAAGAAAGATTTCGTAACAGATGAAAAATACGAAGGTACAACGCTGCATAATTGAAATAAAAACACTTCAAATCTGAACTGAAATTATTTTCTATTTATATAGAAATGAAAGTTGGTGCTACATTAATTTTGCTGCCGTTAATATTTAAAGAAGACTCAAATTTAGTGTTCACATTTGATGTAAGTTGATTTAAATCTTTAGATACACACATTTGAAGGAATTATATACCATGAAATTATATTTATACTTGAGATTAACTATATCAATTTCAATTATCATAGATTCCAAGTCACAAAAATGTTGTTATCCACCTTACAAATGAAGATTTTTTAGAAAAACCTGTTCAAATGGTTTTAGAAACGTCCGTTATAACAGCTGCCTCCTTACTAAAAGGATTTGCCACTCTTTTCATGACGTACTATGTGTTTCAAATAGAATACCCTAAAAAGCTATCAAAAACTTTGGAATTTATTCAGAAAGTTGTTTTGGAAATTCAGCCTGGTCTTGAAAAGGTACCAGTAACCATAAAGAATGTCGTTAACCGCTTGAGTGTATGATTTTTGCCAATTATAACAGTTGAAAATGTAATTGAAATATGAAATAAACGAAAATATTCTGACACCAACCATTTTTGGGCTTTAAATGTTACCAAATTCAATAGCACAACATACCTTTATAGTTTAAAACGTTTAAAATAGAACGTTTTTTCGGTATGAACAGGTACCCCCTTCGGTATTTACGAGTACCCCCGTCGGTATTTACGAGTACCCCCGTCGGTATTTACGAGTACCCCCGTCGGTATTTACGAGTACCCCCGTCGGTATTTGCGAGTACCCCCGTCGGTATTTACGAGTACCCCCGTCGGTATTTACTAGTACCCCCTTCGGTATTTACGAGTACCCCCTTCGGTATTTACGAGTACCGCCTTCGGTATTTACGAGTACCCCCTTCGGTATTTACGAGTACCCCCTTCGGTATTTACGAGTACCCCCGTCGGTATTTACGAGTACCCCCGTCGGTATTTACGAGTACCCCCGTCGGTATTTGCGAGTACCCCCGTCGGTATTTGCGAGTACCCCCGTCGGTATTTGCGAGTACCCCCGTCGGTATTTACGAGTACCCCCTTCGGTATTTACGAGTACCCCCTTCGGTATTTACGAGTACCCCCTTCGGTATTTACGAGTACCCCCGTCGGTATTTGCGAGTACCCCCGTCGGTATTTACGAGTACCCCCGTCGGTATTTACTAGTACCCCCGTCGGTATTTACTAGTACCCCCTTCGGTATTTACGAGTACCCCCTTCGGTATGAATGAGTACCCCCTTCGGTATGAAAGAGTACCTCCCTACGTATTAACGAGTACATACCTGGGTATTACCGCGTACCCACTTAGGTACTAACGAGTACCGACTTAGGTAATAATGAATACCTTTCAACAAAATTCCGACAATTTTTGGGTTTTCAATGATACCTATTTCAGTACCACAAATTACCTTTCACCCTTAAAAATACCTTCTTTGAGAGGTATTTTACACTACCTTTACAAAAGGTATTTTCTAGTACCTATAAAGGTACGTCTGGAGATGCATTGAAATATACCTTAGTCGGTACTGGATAGTACGGATTTTTTTTACAGTGCAAAGTTTGAGTGCTTAACGCCAACGATTTTCTAATTTGAAGCGGTTTCCTCTGTTATTGGAGAAAAATGGCAAATCTATCTGCAAAAATTGCAGTCTTTGATAAGGGGACCCCAAAATGTCGTTCAATAAAACCTGACCTACATTATTTCGCCTTAATATTTAGTCTCAGTCTGTTCTAAGCCTTTGACAGCGCCTCACCAGGCGTCGCTTAACGAGAATCTATGACGTTTCACCTACGTCACGTCATGACAAGCTGTCAGAAACAGTGACAAACTTAAGGAAACAAATCTTATGAACTCGTGATATTAAGTAAAATGAATGAAAAAGCTTCCAACCGTTATGTTTCTTCTTCGTGATTGAATTTCGTGTTTTGTTAATTCAGTCTTTGAATGGTAAATATTCCCATGGAAACCACTTTTTCTCTTTTTGGACCTTACACGTCCAACATTTCAAATCTTGGTTTATTTTATATTTCAAAAATTGTCACAAAAAAGTAATCATGGAAATCCAATAATTTCTTTTAAGCTCCAAGAGATTTAAAAGTTACTGACCGTTTCGATTTGAACCTTCGCGAGATTTTTAGTGAGCGATAGTTAACGTGATCAAGGAGTTACTTATCATTCGAATTCTGCATCTAAAAACACCGGATACCAACTTTTCAATTATTATCACCATCACTGGTAAGTTTAAAGACTCAAAAACAAGATTATCTTGGCTTCATTTTATCGAACAGATCTTGTAACATACATAGTCCCAGTCCTCCTTTCAAAATACAAGAGGGGGGGACGTAAAAGGAGGCCCTACTATTTCGCCTCTCCAGTCGGAAAATATGACTGTAATTTTCGTCATTCGCGTCACGCTGACGTGAGTTTTCTAGAACCAATGAGATGCTGGTTGTAATTTAGAGGCGGGGATTAACTCTTGACCCTCGTTTGGACTGGAGATAAAACTGTAAATGTGGCGAATTGATACCTTCTCCCTAATAAAGTAGATATCACTTCTTGTTAAAACCTTGCCATGTTTTTTCGAAAATCTGCCGGTTTGCTCCATAAGCCCTTTCTTCTCAAGTGCGAACTAAGCTTTAAAAATATACCGTTCTTCTCTAAAATAGGGTATAGTTTTAAATTTAAAGCTAATGCATATTTTAAGTTGGGAAATTATTGTTATCCTTTCGGGTTTAATTAAATTTGGTTGTTTTTAAATATATATGTATACTTAAAGCTTAGATGTTTAATTAGACCTGGAAAGAATAAGGTAATTTAAAATGATTCCTCCAGGACTTAGTTTATAGTTGGAATTAATTTAAATAAAGTAAGACGTAGTGACGTGTAAGAGAACTTGATCAACACGAATGAAGACTCCTTTCGAGATCAGTTGTTTCAAAGGTAATTAAAAATAACATTAAGTGAAGTTGTGAAGAGAACTTGGACACCGTATGATTCATGCCACCAATGAGCCAAAAAAGTTTTTACTGCAATACCATTGTTGCGGATAGTTGAGGTACATTGGCATAAATGAGTATACCAAAAAAGACCGGTACGCGACAATTTGGTCTCGCCGTTTTGGTCTTGGGATAAATTTGTCCTCCCATTGACCTTACATACCCTAATTTTACAAAACTTGTGAAAAAGGTGCTCGCTAGAAGTTAAACGTTAACAATAGCTATGTTTAAAATGATTTTAGGAATAACGTTTCTTAACTAGAATTAAGGTAAATTACTGGCGATTAAATTAATTAATATCAATTATATTTATTTAATTATTCAAGCAAGGATAGATTTAATTTTTGAAGTGGGAATGGAGAACAGAGTAGTCTGGGCGCTCGTCAAAGTCCCCCCCCCCCCCAAGGGGGGTATGAAAGAAGAGGCGGGTCATAGCGACAGAGATAAAAAGGAATTACGTATTTTTCGCCGTCCCCGTCAGAACGTCATCAAAGCGTAGTTTAAGTGAGCCAATAAGATAATTAAAACTTTTCGTTACGTATTGGAGGGAGGGGCTCTATACTGGGCTATGTGTCGGACTGAAGTAAATACTAACCATTCTCCATTCCTCATTAGCGTCGCTAGGGTTTGAAATTTGGGGGGGCTAAATCTGGGCAAACTATTTGAAAGAACTTAATATAAAAATAGACCCAACCAACAAATAAACAAGTTGGCTTGGTCTAGTCTCCATCTAAGGGATAGGACCACGTGACTAACAAAGTTGACTGTAGTACCATCTGTCGTTGAGCGACGAAAATAAATCTCCTATTTATCTGATTGGATTAGAGTCTGACTCTTGGGGTAAAACAGGTTCTGCGCATGTCAAAATCAAGCCACTCAGGTTATCCCTTTCTCGACTCAAAACCTGAGAACGAGATCTGAGACTTTATAAAAATTCAAAAGATTTGTCGGTTGGGTCTATTGGGTTCATTGGAAAATGTGTAGACCTTTAAAACTATCCGTAAATTTGTGTCAACGTGCCCTTACAAAAATCTTCTTAAGAACTCTTAAGAAAATCCTTGGGAAATTGCTTTGGAAATCCTTAAGGCGTTCTTTTGGAAATTGGGTATTGGCCTCTTTTTCTTTGGAAATTACTTTGGAAATATCTTTGGAATTTTCTTGGGAAATATCTTGGAATTTTCTTGGAAATATCTTTGGAATTTTCTTGGGAAATATCTTTGGAATTTTCTTGAGAAATATCTTTGGAATTTTCTTGAGAAATATCTTTG
>JAEQBA010002176.1:0-38378 GCA_019434445.1 Phalangium opilio
GGTTGTCGAACTACAGCTAAAAGCAAGAAACAACCGCAATTGCTTGAACCTTGGAGAAGACCCCTCCATTGAATGCTAGACGTTTCTCGTAACCCTAGCCGATCGCCGCGTATGTCTTAACCTTAAGGATGATGGTGGTGTTAGAAGCCAGGTGTACAGACTGGTGTTCATGTGGAATGGACAAAGACGAGAAGGTGAGGTGTTAGAAGCCAGGTGTACAGACTGGTGTTCATGTGGAATGGACAAAGACGAGAAGGTGGTGGTGTTAGAAGCCAGGTGTACAGACTGTGTCCATGTGGAATGGACAAAAACGAGAAGGTGGTGGTGTTTAGAAGCCAGTAAGTACAGACTGGTGTCCATGTGGAATGGCGAAACTAGAAGATGGTGTGTGTTTAGAAGCCAGTAAGTTCAGACTGGTGTCCATGTGGGGTGAACAAATGAACAGAGTTGTTAGACAGGCAATACAATTTCCGGGACTGTAAATGCGGTCTGGAAATTGAATACACGTTTGCTCCGATTTGCAAACTGCGAACGCGGTCACGTGGGTGTAACAACGGACAGACACACACACAGACACACACACAGACACACACACACACCCACACACACACAGACACACACACAGACACGTCGAAATTAGAACCTCTCCGTGACATACGTCACTCGGAGAGGTAAAAACCGTCTATTAGCCTACAACAAATAGCACTACAATCCAATTGCTAACTAAGGAACGACACTATCCTTTTAATACTGGACATTTTATAGTTATTATAGCTGATCATTATATAAATTATCTGCAAGATGAATTCCAAACAAGATGTTTCTCATCTTTGCCGTATTCATTATTCTCGTCCTAGCGCAGTTAGCGAATTCACGTCCAATTCGTAAGAAAGGTCTGAAACAACCTAACTTTGGAAATATTTATTCAAATCTGTACGGTCAATTTATGTCAAGTAAAATAATGTAGATGGAGATTTAAACCTGGTTTTGAAAAAGGGCACCAACTTCAAACAAGGTTTAGAAAAATGGAATATTATAAGAAAATGGCCACAATTTGACTTATAAATTATTGATGCTATCAGGGATAGATTTAATTTTAGAAGTAGGAATGGAGAACGGTTAGTCTTTACTTCAGTCCGACTCATAGCCCAGTATAAGCCCCTCCCTCCACTCGATCACTCTTTGGATTCACGCGCTATAGAAGCCCCTCCTGAGTCCAAACAATTGCTTTAATATGTAAAAGCAGGGATAGATTTAATTTTAGTAGTAGGAATGAAGACTCGTGGCCCGGTAAAGAGCCCCTCCCTCCAACACGTAACGAAAAGTTTAAATTATCTTATTGGCTCACTTAAACTACGTTTAATGACGTTGCTGGACGGAGACGGCGAAAAATACGTAATTCCTTTTTACCTCTGTCGCTATGACCCGCCTCTACTTTCATACCCCCGTCCCGTGGAAGGGGGTCCGGGACTTTGACGCGCGCCCAGATTACTCCGTTCTCCATTCCTACTTCTAAAATTAAATCTATCCCTGATGTTATGCAAGAAGAAAAAAATTTAGTTTATTACCGAATAAATATGAGCGGTATTAAATATACTTGAAAAATATTTCGGTTTCAAAGTTTAATCTAATTATCTTTAACACCCACCTTCAAATTCACAAGGAGTAGTTAGACGTAAGAAAAGTTCATCTTTTTCATTAAGTGCATAAAACACTGAAAAATCTCTAATTTTATTTATCTTTTACACGCCCTTTAAATTCACAATGATAAGTTTTCGGTGAGTGAAATTGATCTTCTTCATTAAGTGCATAAAATGAGGAGAAACCATAATTTTAATTATTTTTACACGCACCTTTCAAGGTATCGGTAAGTGAAGTTCACTTTTTTCATAAGGTGAAGAAAACGTTAATTTTAATTATCTTTTACACGCAACTTTTGATTCACAATGATAAGATCCGAGTAAGTGTATATAATGTTTTTTTATTAAAACAAGGTGAAAACTTTAATTTTAATTCCTTTACTTCCACCTTTTAATTCATTATGACAAGATCGGAGTAAGTGAAATTCAAGTTTTTCATTAAGTGCATAAAAAAACCGGGTAAACTTAAGAATTTATTATTTTTTACACGCAACTTTTAATTCACAACGACAAGGTTTCGGTATAGTGAATTTAACTTTTTAATTATGTATATCTAAAAACGCGGAGAAAACTTTAATTTTAATTATCTTTTACACGCACCTCTTAATTCACATTAAGTTGTGAGTAAGTGAAATTCATCTTTCTCGTTAAGTGCCTATAAAAGCGAAGAGAACGTTAATATTAATTGCTTTTAACACTAACGTTTTAATTCGCAACTATAAGGAGCTTTAGGCAAGAAAATTTATCTTTAAGATTAAGTACTTGAAAAAGTGGAGAAAAGATTAATTTTAATCATCTTTTACACGCACTTTGGAATTCACAATGATAAGATGGTTTCGGTTAAGTGAAGTCCATCTATTTCATTAAGTGCATAAAAACTTCAATTTGAATTATCTTTTACACGCACCATTTAATTCACAATTATAAGTTGGTAGTAAGTGAAATTCATCTTTTTCATCAAGTGCATAAAAACGCAGAGAAAACTTTAATTTTAATTATCTTTTACTTTCACCTATTAATTCACAATAATAAGTTACGCGTGAGTTAAGTTTATCTTTTTCATTTAGTGCGTAAAAATGAGGGGAAAACTTTAATTTTAATTATCTTTTACGCGCACTTTTAATTCACAATGATAAGCTTTGGGTAAGTTAAATTCATCTTAAATTTTCATTAAGTGCCTAAAACCACGGAGAAAACTTTTAATTTTCTTTAATTATCTTTCACACGCATCTAAAAATTCGTAATGATAAGATGACATATGTAAGTGAATTCATGTTTTTCATTAAGTGCATAAAAACGCGGAGAAAACTTTAATTTTAATTATCTTATACACGCACCTTTTAATTCGAAATGATAAGCTGAAATAAGTAAGGGAAATTCATCTTTTCATTAAGTGCACAAAAAAGCTGTTAAATTTTAATTATCTTTTACACGCACCTTTTAATTCACAATCATAAGCTGATGGTAAATCAAATTCATCTTTTTCACTAAGTGCGTAAAAAAGCTGAGAAAACTTTAATTTTAATTATCTTTCACATGCACCTTTTAATTCACAATGATAAGCTGACTTAGGTAATAGACCAAGAGCCAGTGGCCTGGATCTTACCTCATAAAGTACAAAAGGTCTGACTATTGGAATGAGTTTAGTTTTGATGCTCATTAATAGATCTGGCCGTCTTACGCGTCGCAGCTGGGGCATTTGAGGGGGGCGGGGTCATGTTTGACCCTAATGAGGTATGATTTCTTACCTCATGAGGTACATGAATAAAAATGGTGGCAAATGATAGAGCTGGAATTATCGATTCCAAATATATGAAATCTGACGTTACCAAAGGGGGCCATCAATTAATCAGACGGGGGTTAAAATGGTCGAATGAGGTACGAATTCTTACCTCATGAGGTACATGTATGAATCCGGTGTTGTTTGATAGATCTGGTCGTGTTAAATAACAGAATATAAAATCTGACTGGAAAATACGCGGCCAAGGTTTAATCTGACGGTCTGATTCTTGCGTCAGACTATGACAACTTCGTGCCTCATAAGGCACAAAAATCTAACAGGTGTTATATTGTAAAACATGCACCACTGATTCCAAGTATATTAAACTTAACTTGTTTGATCGAGTTGTCCCTGATTCTAACGGGCTAATTTGGGGCGAAATTTTGACTAAGTATCAAAGTATCAGTAGTTAGTGTTTTATTTTTTTATTGGCGTCAACGCGGCTCTGCTTGCAAAGTGGCAGCCTACATCGAAAACTAGCATCCATATCACTTTATTGTTTGAATTTTTTTGACGTTTTTATAGTCAAAATTTCAAAAACCACACACGAGGTGTCGTATAAAGAGTGGCTACTCACGCTAGCGCATTTTATCAAGTTTTAGTTTCATTATAAAACAGTTTTGGATGCGGTTTGCTTGTTAAACCTTTATCGTTAAATTTTAAATTAACTGTAGTTTTTCATAAGCTTAAAGCCATTTTCAACTAGGTGAGTTTTAAGAAAACGTAATTATGACGGCGAATAGTGGTTCATAACAGTCTCGAAATTCTAAAAACAGTGCTGTTGAGTTACAGATGAATAATAATGGACCCAGAAAGAAAATGTGTTTTGGGTCTACATTCAAACGAGGACGAATCTAATTATTCAAATGTTCATGCATTTACTGAAGATTCGCTAGCGACATGTAAAAAATTCTGGGAAGCACGAAAAAAAACGAAGAGCAAATATTCAGATGTCATACTTCCAGATGTGCCTAATGAACTGTCAGGTTATCATACCATTTGTTATAGAAAGTTTACGGCATTGTCGTTATCGCGCGTTTCAGCAATTAGTGCTGAAACTGCACCTGACCCATCAAGTTCGTCGGCAAACGTAATTCAATTAACTGAAGCCAGATTACTTCGATCAAAATCAAATGTTCCTGGAACAACAACAAACACTGGCGTGTTAGAAAAGAAGTGCATATTTTGCCTTAAGGAAACAAGGAAACAACACGGTGTTAAACTAAAGCTCGTCCAATGCGAAACAACGAATTTTGAGAACAATGTCAAGAACTTTGCTCGAATTTTGAATGATCAGAATATGCTATTTAGAATAGGCGAAGTAGATTTTATCGCTAAAGAAGTGCATTACCACGCTTTGTGTCGAACAGAATATCAAAAAAAGGCCGAGTCCTATGAGAAAGCTTCTAACAAAACTGAAAACCTATGGCACGACAAAAGAGAATCCCATAAAATGGCATTTGATGAAATTTGCGCTTATCTCGAGGATTCCATAATAAACCAGGAAGAAGTTCATAGCGTAAAAGATGTTCATAAGCATTACATGGCTTTATTAAATGAAAAATTGGTGGACTCTAATGACAGTAAATCGACGGAATATTTAGTGCATCACTTGAGTAAAAAGATTATGGATCACTTTGATGGTAGAATCATGAGAAGTGAAGCTGGGAAAAGTCGAGAAGTTATTCTATACAAAAATGGAATGAACATGGATAGAGTGCTCGAGGAAGCTTTTAACGAGAGGAAGACCACTTCGATGAAGCTTCGAGATGTGGCATTCACTCTTCGTCATGAGATTCATAAAGCCGAAAAGACAAATTTGCCGTCCAACTTAACTATGAAAGACATTACAGATGGAGAAATTCAGATACCTAAACTTCTTACTGAGTTTCTTACCCACTTGATTTGTGGTCCTTGCGCAAAACGAGGTCGAACAGAAAGTAGCTCTCGAAGAGTCAACTCTTTTTCCCAGGATATTATTTATGCCACAACAAATGGAATGGTCAAGCCTTCCAAACATCTTATGTTAGGCCTGACTATCAAAAGCATGACAGGAAGTCGAAAAGTGGTAGACATATTAAATCGCTACGGACATTGCGCTAACTACTCGTGCGTTGAAGAGCTAGAAACTGAGCTAACATATACGGCTCTAAATGAAAACCGAGTAACCCCAGAAGGAATAAAATTATCTCCTGACTTAATTACTGGCGTTGCTTGGGATAATTACGATACTTTCGTTGAAACACTGAATGGGAAGGGCACACTTCATGACACTGTCGGAATCTGTTTTCAAGCTATAAACGATGACGATTCCGAATGCAGTACCACCACGCCAGAGAATAACTCCCAAACATCTGGAAGAAAAAGGCGATCATTTGCTGCTACTGACTTGGAACTTGAGCCTTATAGGAAGAAACCACGAATGAACAATATTGCTTTCTTGCCATTGGAAGATATGAGGAGAAACATTATTCCACATAACTACCTGAAATTCGAGAGGCTAGATCTTCTCTGGATGATGTCTTTGGCTCAGAACATCGAAGGCACTCCAATGTGGACAGGGTGGAATTCTAAACTGGAAACAGATCTACTTCCTAGACAACAAATTGCTTACCTACCTCAAATAAATCAGTCGCCAACGTCTTTGCATGTTGTATTAGAAACGATGAAAAGATCTCTAAAAATAGCTGATGAATGTCATCAGAGATACATTACAGTGACCTACGACCTAGCCATCGCTAAACCAGCCCTAACTATACAAGCAGACGAGAGCCCCACCTTTGATCGCTTGTTCATTATGTTGGGACCATTTCATATAAACCTTGCATTTATGAAAGTAATTGGGAAGTTTATTGAAGAATCAGGCGGCCCTCATATTCTTTCCGAATGTGGTATTCTTGCTGAAGGATCCTTGAATGGCTTTATATCAGGAACTCACTACAATCGATGTAAAAGAGTGCACGCCCTTTTCGCAGCTGCCATGGAAGTACTGCATTTTAGAGAATTCATCCGATCTTACGATTTATCACCTGAATTAGTTACTGAACTGCAATATCTGAATGACTCTGCGTCAAATTTTAGGTATGAAGATTTAAGCGAAGACACTTTGAAGCTACTTGAGGCTTACGAAAACTATACAAAGGAAACGTACGAAGGCAAGCATGGGAAGACTGCTCAATATTGGATTTTCTACGTGAAGTTGATAAAAATGTATCACATGTTTTCTCGAAGCATACACACTGGAAATCACACTCTTTATACGTTTTGCATTGGCCAAATGACTAGTTTGTTCTTTGTCTTCAATCATCAAAACTATGCGAGATGGTTGAGTAGAATGCAAGATAACATGCTCAAAATGGACGACACCCATCCCGGACTAAGAGAATACTTTGAAAAGGGTGCTTTAACAATTCGACGAACCGAGAAAAACTTTTCAAGGTCTCCAATAGATCTAACACTTGAACAAACTATCAACGCTGATGCTGCGAGCGGTCTCACGGGAATAGCCTCATTTACTAATTCAATATCAGCACGCCAAAGATGGGCTCGAAGTCACTTTATTAGAACAAGCATTATGAGCAGCCTATTTAAGGATCTAGGACTACGAAAGCAAGAAGACGTTGTATCAGAATTAAAAGCGTGCAATTTAAAGAAAAATGAGATGCAATTAAACAAGATCACAGAGCAAATAACGCAGTCCTTGAATCCTTTTGACGCGAGAATTGAGCCTACAACACTATTCAATTTAAGCTCTGGAAAAGCAGCATCTTCAGAAACTAATGCGTTCCTACTTGATGTCTTCGAAAAGGGAAATACCATGAAAGAGAACTATATTAAACAATGCCACAATGACCCAGCATACTTTGAAAAACCAATAAGTAGGTGCAAAGTCATAACGTTTGCATCGGAAGGTAAAAAATTTAAGCGAACACAAAAAGATGGGAAAATGGTTGAAACTAAGATGGAGCGCGATTTACTGGGAAGATTGCTATACCTCGCAATTGAAAAACAAATTGATTTGCAAATAGTTTTGTCTTTTCCCTTGACACCAGTACCCCTTTCTTTGGCTCACATGGACGGTACAATGGCTGCAACTGAAAAATCCACCTTGTTAAGGGCTCTGGAAAGCCGCATTGTCAGCACAGCACCAGCATCGATCGATTGCACAATAGTTGATGGAATGTTTTTTTTGCATACTTTCTATGATCTCCCCTTGACTTTCGGCGCCATTGCTAGGCACATTTTAGTCAAGCTCTGCCGTATGAGCGGAAGAAATATTCACATTGTATTCGACAGATCAACTACACCGTCAATCAAGGATTCAGAGAGAGATAAAAGAGCTGGCCAATGTGGACGTGATCAATTTTACAACATATCAGGACCAGAAATGCGAAGACCGTCAGATTTTAATCGTGCATTGAGGAACGATCACTTCAAAGAGGCACTGGTCAAATATCTTGTGGTAGCTTGGAACTCAAGTGAATACGCTCATATACTTGGTACCAAACGCCTTTTTGCTACTGCCGAAGAAAAATGCTTCGTTTTCACAGCCAAAGATAGTGAAGTATACTGTCATGAAGACGACTCTTTAAAATCTTCTCACGAAGAAGCTGATAGTAGAATGATATTTCATCTAGCCAAAACTTCAACTTCCCCAAGTAACGTAGTAATCAGAACCAATGACACAGATGTATTGATAATTACCCTAGGCAACATTCACAACCTGGAAAATGGAGTTAATGTTTGGCTTGAGCTTGGAGTTCAAAATAAAAATACCTCAAGGTACATAAATGTTTCGGAATTATCGAAACTTCTCGGACCCGAGTTAAGCAAAGCTTTACCTGGCTTTCACGCTTTTACTGGGTGTGATTACACCTCCGCTTTCTCGAGGAGAGGTAAAATACAACCTTTTAAAATATTAGAGAAAAACAAGTCTTTCCAAGGGGCGTTTTCCTCTTTGGGACAGTTTGAGGAAGTCCCAGAGTCTACTCAAACTACATTAGAAAGCTTTGTTTGCCACATGTACGGCTTCAAAACTACAAATTCTGTGAATGAAGCGAGGTACCAAAGGTTTTTGAATGTCTATAAACCAAAGCGTGGCAACTTGCTTGATAAAATTAAAGGAGCTGATGGTAGCACCATGCCACCTTGCAAGGCCGTACTTATCCAAAAAATTAAGAGATGCAATTTTGTTAGTGGCACATGGAATCACGCCACAAAGCCTGACCCAGTACTCAAACAACCTCAAGAGCACGGGTGGATTATTGAAAAAAATAAATATACTCCAAAATGGTTTGATGGTGACCAAGTTCCTAACTCTTTAGAAGAAATACCAGAAAATGACCCTCATGAATATGACGATGAAACCCTTAACGCTCGCAGGTCTCTCATTGATTATCAGACTGATTCGGATGATGAACCAGAAGACATTTAAAATAGAGAGTTTAAGCATCCCCTAAACGCGTACGTGTAGCTACCTTCCACAGTGCATTAGACCGATGCATTGTCAAAGGTGGCTACACGTACGCGTATAGGGGATGCTTAAACTCTCTAATGTTACATTTTTGTATATCTTTTTTGCATTAAATAATAATTGAACGTTAGAGGGTTTCATTGAATGAGTACTGCATAAAATGGGCCTGTATTATTAAATGATGCCGATTTAAGTTTATCCCATTTATCAGACAAAAGTAAGTCCCAAATATTTTACCACATTACCCCGTTAGAATCAGGGACAACTCGCTCAAACAAGTTAAGTTTAATATACTTGGAATCAGTGGTGCATGTTTTACAATATAACACCTGTTAGATTTTTGTGCCTTATGAGGCACGAAGTTGTCATAGTCTGACGCAAGAATCAGACCGTCAGATTAAACCTTGGCCGCGTATTTTCCAGTCAGATTTTATATTCTGTTATTTAACACGACCAGATCTATCAAACAACACCGGATTCATACATGTACCTCATGAGGTAAGAATTCGTACCTCATTCGACCATTTTAACCCCCGTCTGATTAATTGATGGCCCCCTTTGGTAACGTCAGATTTCATATATTTGGAATCGATAATTCCAGCTCTATCATTTGCCACCATTTTTATTCATGTACCTCATGAGGTAAGAAATCATACCTCATTAGGGTCAAACATGACCCCGCCCCCCTCAAATGCCCCAGCTGCGACGCGTAAGACGGCCAGATCTATTAATGAGCATCAAAACTAAACTCATTCCAATAGTCAGACCTTTTGTACTTTATGAGGTAAGATCCAGGCCACTGGCTCTTGGTCTATAAGGTACGATGATGTTCGTTCATCCCCTTTTGGTGCTGAGGTCGTTTGCTCATCGGCTAACGCCTTGATCAGCACTGTTTCTTTTCTTTTAACACTGAGTTTTCGTAGAGCCCTTAGCATTGCATTTTTTAAGAAGTGCAATGCTAAAATGTTCCTGTATTTTTGATACTATGTTGTAAATATTTAATACTTTATTGTCGAGTGCGGTCGCTACTTTTCTCGCTCCCGTGAATAGATATTAAGCCTCGGTTGCTTAAAACTAGTTTTTTTTTTGTTTTTTTTTCGGTCGGCTGGTTTTGCCGCGATTAAAATGGCAGCATCAATTTGCTCAAGTTGCCAAGGCGCGATAACTACCAGAACCAGACAAGCACTTGTTGAATGTAAAGATTGCGAACAGGAATTTCACGCGAAATGCGTTAAATTATCAAGTGATCAATCGACTTCCTATTGGGACAAGCAAAAGAATTGCTCGTTCGTGTGCGCATCATGCAAACAGTCTTCAGGAAATCACCGAAGAACCCCATCAAGGTCAAAGGTTGGTTCAAGCGATACGCATATATCACCCGAATTATATCTGGATATTCTAAACGAATACCACCAGACCAACAGTTTAACTAGAGCCAAGGGGAACATTTTAGATGCCATTTTATCTGCATTAGAGCTACTTACTGATAAAGTGACATTACTGGAAACCGAGGTAGCCAAACTAAATTTAGACAATGAGCAACTTAGATCGCAAAGGCCATCATTAGCTCCACGACCTGGACTACCCAATTTTTTACCCCAAAATATACCGGATCCCAATTTTTTTACAAACAATTACTTAAATGGCTTGACAACTAATTTATCTAAAGGGGGTAATCTATCTACAGGTCAAAGAGTTATAAATACCAAAGTAACTGATAAGAGTACGCGCAATAGGCATAAACAGTCAAACGGAACCAATACAAGGCCTACTGTACTAAAAGAAAAAACACTGACTGGCGGAAAGCAGAACAAAAAACTTAAAGCCATAATGCCGTTAAACAAAGATAACCATAAAAAAGCTATCTTTGTCTCCCGCCTGCCAATATGCACAACAAATGAGGACCTGCGAGATTGTATTATAGAAGACTCGAGTTTCAAAACTGTAACTAGTCTACGAATTAACTCAAAACATCCAGATAAGTACGCGTCATTCTATGTCACGGCGGATGATGACGAAATCGAGCTGCTATATGACCCCGTAAACTTTCCTGAAGGCAGTTTTGTCAATATGTTTAGGGGTCCATTACACGACAGCATGATCTATAATTTCGAGTCTGATGTGACCACAGTCTAAGACAAGCGTCATACTGCAATCATGGTTTCAAACACACACATCACTTTTTATTATCAAAATGTACGAGGTCTTAGGACCAAACAAGAAGAATTTTATGCCAACTGTTTATTACAAAACTACGATATAATTGCTCTAACTAAAACCTGGCTTAGTTCCTCTCATTCTTCATCGGATTATTTTATCACAAACTACCACGTCCTCCGTACAGATAGAGCGGAGTCATCTAGAGGCGGTGGGGTCCTCGTAGCAATATCCAAACACATTAAATTTTTAAGGAGAACAGACTTAGAACAGAACTTTGAGGCAGTATGGGCGGAAATATTTAGTGCAAATAACAAGAAACTCTTATGTGGAACCACATATATATCCCCAACTAGTCCCGCTTCACTGTATAACGACTTGGAAACACACCTTTCATCAAAGTTCTTAGAACATCAGGGCGATATCTTATTTATGGGCGACTTTAATGTACCAAACGTCGACTGGAACTTAGGTACAATATCGGTTTGTAGACGGTCTGTTAAACCTAAAGCAAGACACTTACTAGATCTGACATCTGCGAGCAATTTATCTCAGCTTAACCAAACTCCTAACCATCGAGGAGAAATATTAGATCTCTTTTTTAGTAATTCACCGAACATTCGGAAACCAGTTAACGCGGCTCCACTTGTACCCATTGACAAGTATCATCCGCCATTACAACTAGCTTACCAAAACTTTAAACTCAAGCCGGTGTCCCCTCGCGGTAGAGCTACTTTTATCTACAAAAGAGGCGATTACTTTAACCTTTATACTATGTTAAAGAACAGTAATTGGGACCTGTTGGAGGAAATAGATGATATTCCGGAACTAATTTCAGTAGTCACTTCAAACATTATCAGCGCTATGGAAAAGACAATCCCCATTAGTAAATCGGGGAAAACTGGTCCCACTAATAACAGGAAGAACTACCCTACTTGGTACTCAAACGACCTACGTATTGCATTAAGACGGAAAAAGTACTTTCACGGGAAAGATAAAAGACAGGCAAGACCACAGGATTTTCTTAACTATAAAAAATACAGATTGGAAGTCAGGCGCCTATTGAAACGAGACAAGGCGACTTACGCCAAGACGATCCATGACTCAATTAAGAAAGATCCTAAGTTATTTTGGTCGTACGTAAATTCTACAAAGGATTCGGCTACTGGAACTATACTCCTAGAAAAAGATGGTAAAATAATTACGAACAACCATGACATCGCGCAGCATTTCGCGGATATCTTTTCTTCCATCGCGTACGATAATACCAATCCCAACTATGCTATAAAGGGCAATGACAATGCTCGACATCTATCATCTTTGACAATATCTCAGAAGGACGTTCTAAGTGCAATTGGAAAACTTAAACCAAAAACGACATCCGGACATGACGGAATTCCAAACTTCTTAATCAAAGGTTGCAAAGAAATATTATGCGGTCCACTAACGCGTATATTCAACTTGTCTTTAAAACAAGGCATCTTCCCGGAACTGTGGAAAACTGTGGTGGTTTCACCTATATATAAAAATGGCTACAAGGGAAACCCTAAAAATTATAGACCTGTATCTCTATTATGTTCGCTCGCCTTGGTGTTTGACTACATTGTCCAAGGATATTTATACAAATGGTTTTCTCCAAATATCAGCGTCTCGCAACACGGCTTTGTAAAAGGACGGTCGGTCGACACTAACCATTTAACATTCTTAAACTATATTGAGCCGGTAGTAAAATCACGTGGACAAATAGATGCAATTTACATGGACCTATCTAAAGCGTTTGATAGGGTGTCCCATCACATTTTATTAAAAAAATTAGCCTCATTCGGGCTAACTGGGTCTTTGCTTAAATGGTTTAATAGCTATTTAACAAACAGGAAAAACGTATTGAAATGCAACAATGTGTTGACTGAGGTATCCTTTGACGTTCGTTGCGGGGTACCCCAGGGGTCATCACTTGGACCTCTCCTCTTCAACATATATATTTCCGACTTACCAAATCAAATAATAAATTCAAAATTGATTCAGTTTGCCGATGATCACAAGGTAGTGAGATCCATAACTACCACAACAGACTGTAAACTATTACAGGAAGATCTACACAATTTTCATAAATGGTGTACAGAAAATAATATACCCATAAATGAAGATAAAACTAAGATAATTACGTTCACGCACAAACATATAACAATTGATTTCGATTACAAGATTAATAATAAATCCTTGGTAAAAGTGGACAGTATTTATGATCTAGGTCTAGTTTTTGATTCTAAATTACTCTATAATGAGCAAATAAATTATGCATCGACGAGAGCCCGCAGAACACTTGGTGGAGCGCTAAACATATCTAGGAAATTAAATTCCCCTTTATGTTTCATCAACCTCTACCAAACTATTACGAGACCCACCCTACTCTACGGATCATTGAGTTTCTCTCAAACATGCAAGACAAACCTAGCGAAGTTAGAAGCTGTCCAGAGGAAATTCATATATTATTATAAAAATTATTTTACACGATTAAAATCTTATCATTATAATGAGTTACTAACGACCATCAACTTGGATACAATTAGTAACATTCTTATAAAATTGGATATTCTATTTTTATCAAAATTAATAGGAAACCGTATTGATTCCTCAGAATTATTATTGGACATACACTTTAACATCCCGCTCAAATGTACGCGAAAACATAACACATTTTATAATTGTATAACAAAACCTACTCCCTTAGGTCGCATAATGAGAAATTTTAATAACCACGGATCACATATAGACATTTTTACGCAATTCTTAAAATTAAAAGATTTAGAACTGTAATATTTTATATTTTAATAATTTATATATATTATTATATATATTTATATATTATATAATGTAGATAATATCATAGCATTTATCACTTTTGTATTAACTGACTCGGGCAGAATCCAACCCCAAACTAATTTAACATGTGCACTACCTTGTAGTTACTTCCCTGTAATGTTGTAGTTCACAATAAACAATAGTTCAATTCAATTCAATTCAAAATGGTTTTTCAAATTAGGTGTTCGATTGAACAGTTTTTAAGCTTTTTGCCCATAGCAAAAGCTTTATACGGAGACCCCTGGAAGCAGGCTGGCAGGCAGGCAGGCAGGCTGGCTGTTTCGCGTTCGCGTACATTTTCGTAAATTTAAATTACGCGGCAGAGCTCGCCGGAATTTGATTCTCCACCGCACTAGCGACATCTATACTAAATTCGATCATATTTTCGACGAGAAAATGCGGTCTTTCGGAGCTAGCGGGACCACTACGATTGTTGTTTAGCTATCCATATTTTTCCTATACTTTTCCACGCCTTTGCTTATTGGTAGCGTGAATGGAACTGACGTTGCCAGTGTGAATATCCCTTATTTCGGGTTTTGTTAAAGACAATATCACACTGCAAAAGCGTTAATATGCCTTGGGGCATATCTTGTTCAGTTTTATTAAAACAACTTGTTGTAAAATAGGGGAATTCAGTTGGAATGGAAGGTACTAAAAATCTTGAGAAGTTTGTTTATCCGTTCAAGCCACCATCCAATGCCTCCAAGGAAAACATTGCGAACAAGGTTTACCAATGTTCTAATTGCCGCAGTCTTAGCAGGTAAGAACTTACTTGCATGCAATAAATCTTTACATTTATAATTGTTAATATACAATGAACTCCCAATGTCAGGTATATGTTGGAGTACAGAAAGCAGAATGAACAGACTACTCCAAAAACCAAACTAAAGCGACAGTGACCTTCATCAAGATGTAGGATTAGTGTTCTTACTCCAAAATCAAAGCGTAAAAGATTGTTGGAAAACAAACGTCAACGCTCAGTTTTAACTCGGAAAGTGAACAATCTTGAAAAAAGGCTACTTGAAACAAGCTTTGAACTGAATAAAGACCAAGATGAACAAATGACCAAAGTTGTTGCTGAAATAAACCTTAAAGGACGAAAAGAACTAGATGAAATTTTTCATATAGCAATGATGAAAAATAAAACCATGGGGCTGGCTTTAAAAAAATCGAGGGAGTTAAATAGTAAACCAGCGCACAAAAATGATTTCTTGAATGACCAAGACAAATGTAAAAAAGGCTCCCAAGGCAATATATGGAGTCCCCTTACTTACAGACTGGCACTTAGTGTCTATTCTCGCTTATGGAACGCCAATCGTGTCACATGCAACACAAATCAACGCGTTAAAATTTAAAATCAACGCGACAAAACTTTTTTGTCGCGTTAAAATTTATAACCAACCAAATCCACGGATATTTTTGATAAAAATATTTTAACGAATCATATTACGGAAATCAGGAGGGAGTGGCAAAGGCGTGACTTTAAATTTTAACGCGACAAAATAATTTTAACGCGTTGAAAATATTTTAACGCGATGAAATCGTCTCGTCGCGTTGATTTTCATTTTAACGCGACAAAATCGTGTCGTTCATTTTCGATGGTTTTCTATTGGCTCAACCTTTGTCCAATAACCAGAAACATTTGCCCAAAGGGAGTTGTTTAATGATCTTCACTAACATAATTGGTCCATTACCAGTTTCACGACATCAAATCTAGTATATCATTGGTCTAAATTATCGTCGCGTCAAAATATTTTAAACGCGTCAAAATCATGTAGCATGTGAAACGATTGGCGAGTTTGTCGCGTTAAAAATGAAATTCAACGCGACAAAAAACCCGAAATCAACGCGACAAAAATCCGAAATCATCGCGTCAAAATCATCTTGCATGTGACACGATTGGGGAGTTTGTCGCGTAAAAATGAAATTCAACGCGACAAAAAACCCGAAATCAACGCGACAAAAATCCGAAATCATCGCGTCAAAATATTTTCAACGCGTCAAAATCATGTAGCATGTGACACGATTGGCGAGTTTGTCGCGTTAAAAATGAAATTCAGCGCAACAAAAAACCCGAAATCAACGCGACAAAAATCCGAAATCATCGCGTCAAAATATTTTTAACGCGTCAAAATCATGTAGCATGTGACACGATTGGCGAGTTTGTCGCGTTAAAAATGAAATTCAACGCGACAAAAAACCCGAAATCAACGCGACAAAAATCCGAAATCATCGCGTCAAAATCATCTTGCATGTGACACGATTGGCGAGTTTGTCGCGTTAAAAATGAAATTCAACGCGACAAAAAACCCGAAATCAACGCGACAAAAATCCGAAATCATCGCGTCAAAATATTTTCAACGCGTCAAAATCATGTAGCATGTGACACGATTGGCGAGTTTGTCGCGTTAAAAATGAAATTCAACGCGACAAAAAACCCGAAATCAACGCGACAAAAATCCGAAATCATCGCGTCAAAATATTTTCAACGCGTCAAAATCATGTAGCATGTGACACGATTGGCGAGTTTGTCGCGTTAAAAATGAAATTCATCGCGACAAAAAACCCGAAATCAACGCGACAAAAATCCAAAATCATCGCGTCAAAATATTTTCAACGCGTCAAAATCATGTAGCATGTGACACGATTGGCGAGTTTGTCGCGTTAAAAATGAAATTCAACGCGACAAAAATCCGAAATCATCGCGTCAAAATATTTTCAACGCGTCAAAATCATGTAGCATGTGACACGATTGGCGAGTTTGTCGCGTTAAAAATGAAATTCAACGCGACAAAAAACCCGAAATCAACGCGACAAAAATCCGAAATCATCGCGTCAAAATCATCTTGCATGTGACACGATTGGCGAGTTTGTCGCGTTAAAAATGAAATTCAACGCGACAAAAAACCCGAAATCAACGCGACAAAAATCCGAAATCATCGCGTCAAAATATTTTCAACGCGTCAAAATCATGTAGCATGTGACACGATTGGCGAGTTTGTCGCGTTAAAAATGAAATTCAACGCGACAAAAAACCCGAAATCAACGCGACAAAAATCCGAAATCATCGCGTCAAAATATTTTCAACGCGTCAAAATCATGTAGCATGTGACACGATTGGCGAGTTTGTCGCGTTAAAAATGAAATTCAACGCGACAAAAAACCCGAAATCAACGCGACAAAAATCCAAAATCATCGCGTCAAAATATTTTCAACGCGTCAAAATCATGTAGCATGTGACACGATTGGCGAGTTTGTCGCGTTAAAAATGAAATTCAACGCGACAAAAAACCCGAAATCAACGCGACAAAAATCCGAAATCATCGCGTCAAAATATTTTTAACGCGTCAAAATATTTTTAACGCGTCAAAATCATGTAGCATGTGACACGATTGGCGAGTTTGTCGCGTTAAAAGTGAAATTCAACGCGACAAAAAACCCGAAATCATCGCGTCAAAATATTTTTAACGCGTCAAAATCATGTAGCATGTGACACGATTAGCGAGTTTGTCGCGTTAAAAATGAAATTCAGCGCGACAAAAAACCCGAAATCAACGCGACAAAAATTAGAAATCATCGCGTCAAAATATTTTTAACGCGTCAAAATCATGTAGCATGTGACACGATTGGCGAGTTTGTCGCGTTAAAAATGAAATTCAACGCGACAAAAAACCCGAAATCAACGCGACAAAAATCAGAAATCATCGCGTCAAAATATTTTTAACGCGTCAAAATCATGTAGCATGTGACACGATTGGCGAGTTTGTCGCGTTAAAAATGAAATTCAACGCGAGAAAAAACCCGAAATCATCGCGTCAAAATATTTTCAACGCGTCAAAATCATGTAGCATGTGACACGATTGGCGAGTTTGTCGCGTTAAAAATGAAATTCAACGCGACAAAAAACCCGAAATCAACGCGACAAAAATCCGAAATCATCGCGTCAAAATCATCTTGCATGTGACACGATTGGGGAGTTTGTCGCGTTAAAAATGAAATTCAACGCGACAAAAAACCCGAAATCATCGCGTCAAAATATTTTCAACGCGTCAAAATCATGTAGCATGTGACACGATTGGCGAGTTTGTCGCGTTAAAAATGAAATTCAACGCGACAAAAAACCCGAAATCAACGCGACAAAAATCCGAAATCATCGCGTCAAAATATTTTCAACGCGTCAAAATCATGTAGCATGTGACACGATTGGCGAGTTTGTCGCGTTAAAAATGAAATTCAACGCGACAAAAAACCCGAAATCAACGCGAAAAAAATCCAAAATCATCGCGTCAAAATATTTTCAACGCGTCAAAATCATGTAGCATGTGACACGATTGGCGAGTTTGTCGCGTTAAAAATGAAATTCAACGCGACAAAAAACCCGAAATCAACGCGACAAAAAACCCGAAATCAACGCGACAAAAATCCGAAATCATCGCGTCAAAATATTTTTAACGCGTCAAAATCATGTAGCATGTGACACGATTGGCGAGTTTGTCGCGTTAAAAATGAAATTCAACGCGACAAAAAACCCGAAATCAACGCGACAAAAATCCGAAATCATCGCGTCAAAATATTTTTAACGCGTCAAAATCATGTAGCATGTGACACGATTGGCGAGTTTGTCGCGTTAAAAATGAAATTCAACGCGACAAAAAACCCGAAATCATGGCGTCAAAATATTTTCAACGCGTCAAAATCATGTAGCATGTGACACGATTGGCGAGTTTGTCGCGTTAAGAATGAAATTCAACGCGACAAAAAACCCGAAATCAACGCGACAAAAATGCGAAATCATCGCGTCAAAATCATCTTGCATGTGACACGATTGGGGAGTTTGTCGCGTTAAAAATGAAATTCAACGCGACAAAAAACCCGAAAACATCGCGTCAAAATATTTTTAACGCGTCAAAATCATGTAGCATGTGACACGATTGGCGAGTTTGTCGCGTTAAAAATGAAATTCAACGCGACAAAAAACCCGAAATCAACGCGACAAAAATCCAAAATCATCGCGTCAAAATATTTTCAACGCGTCAAAATCATGTAGCATGTGACACGATTGGCGAGTTTGTCGCGTTAAAAATGAAATTCAACGCGACAAAAAACCCGAAATCATCGCGTCAAAATATTTTCAACGCGTCAAAATCATGTAGCATGTGACACGATTGGCGAGTTTGTCGCGTTAAGAATGAAATTCAACGCGACAAAAAACCCGAAATCAACACGACAAAAATGCGAAATCATCGCGTCAAAATCATCTTGCATGTGACACGATTGGGGAGTTTGTCGCGTTAAAAATGAAATTCAACGCGACAAAAAACCCGAAATCATCGCGTCAAAATATTTTTAACGCGTCAAAATCATGTAGCATGTGACACGATTGGCGAGTTTGTCGCGTTAAAAATGAAATTCAACGCGACAAAAAACCCGAAATCAACGCGAAAAAAATCCAAAATCATCGCGTCAAAATATTTTCAACGCGTCAAAATCATGTAGCATGTGACACGATTGGCGAGTTTGTCGCGTTAAAAATGAAATTCAACGCGACAAAAAACCCGAAATCAACGCGACAAAAATCCGAAATCATCGCGTCAAAATATTTTTAACGCGTCAAAATCATGTAGCATGTGACACGATTGGCGAGTTTGTCGCGTTAAAAATGAAATTCAACGCGACAAAAAACCCGAAATCATCGCGTCAAAATATTTTTAACGCGTCAAAATCATGTAGCATGTGACACGATTGGCGAGTTTGTCGCGTTAAAAATGAAATTCAGCGCGACAAAAAACCCGAAATCAACGCGACAAAAATAGAAATCATCGCGTCAAAATATTTTAACGCGTCAAAATCATGTAGCATGTGACACGATTGGCGAGTTTGTCGCGTTAAAAATGAAATTCAACGCGACAAAAAACCCGAAATCATCGCGTCAAAATATTTTCAACGCGTCAAAATCATGTAGCATGTGACACGATTGGCGAGTTTGTCGCGTTAAAAATGAAATTCAACGCGACAAAAAACCCGAAATCAACGCGACAAAAATGCGAAATCATCGCGTCAAAATCATCTTGCATGTGACACGATTGGCGAGTTTGTCGCGTTAAAAATGAAATTCAACGCGACAAAAAACCCGAAATCAACGCGACAAAAATCCGAAATCATCGCGTCAAAATATTTTCAACGCGTCAAAATCATGTAGCATGTGACACGATTGGCGAGTTTGTCGCGTTAAAAATGAAATTCAACGCGACAAAAAACCCGAAATCATCGCGTCAAAATATTTTCAACGCGTCAAAATCATGTAGCATGTGACACGATTGGCGAGTTTGTCGCGTTAAAAATGAAATTCAACGCGACAAAAAACCCGAAATCAACGCGACAAAAATCCGAAATCATCGCGTCAAAATCATCTTGCATGTGACACGATTGGGAGTTTGTCGCGTTAAAAATGAAATTCAACGCGAAAAAAAACCCGAAATCAACGCGACAAAAATCCGAAATCATCGCGTCAAAATATTTTTAACGCGTCAAAATCATGTAGCATGTGACACGATTGGCGAGTTTGTCGCGTTAAAAATGAAATTCAACGCGACAAAAAACCCGAAATCAACGCGACAAAAAACCCGAAATCAACGCGACAAAAATCCGAAATCATCGCGTCAAAATATTTTTAACGCGTCAAAATCATGTAGCATGTGACACGATTGGCGAGTTTGTCGCGTTAAAATGAAATTCAACGCGACAAAAAACCCGAAATCATCGCGTCAAAATATTTTTCAACGCGTCAAAATCATGTAGCATGTGACACGATTGGCGAGTTTGTCGCGTTAAAAATGAAATTCAACGCGACAAAAAACCCGAAATCAACGCGACAAAAATCCGAAATCATCGCGTCAAAATATTTTTAACGCGTCAAAATCATGTAGCATGTGACACGATTGGCGAGTTTGTCGCGTTAAAAATGAAATTCAACGCGACAAAAACCCGAAATCATCGCGTCAAAATATTTTTAACGCGTCAAAATCATGTAGCATGTGACACGATTGGCGAGTTTGTCGCGTTAAAAATGAAATTCAACGCGACAAAAAACCCGAAATCAACGCGACAAAAATCCGAAATCATCGCGTCAAAATCATCTTGCATGTGACACGATTGGGGAGTTTGTCGCGTTAAAAATGAAATTCAACGCGAAAAAAACCCGAAATCAACGCGACAAAAACCCGAAATCATCGCGTCAAAATATTTTTAACGCGTCAAAATCATGTAGCATGTGACACGATTGGCGAGTTTGTCGCGTTAAAAATGAAATTCAGCGCGACAAAAAACCCGAAATCAACGCGACAAAAAACCCGAAATCAACGCGACAAAAATCCGAAATCATCGCGTCAAAATATTTTTAACGCGTCAAAATCATGTAGCATGTGACACGATTGGCGAGTTTGTCGCGTTAAAAATGAAATTCAACGCGACAAAAAACCCGAAATCAACGCGACAAAAATCCGAAATCATCGCGTCAAAATATTTTCAACGCGTCAAAATCATGTAGCATGTGACACGATTGGCGAGTTTGTCGCGTTAAAAATGAAATTCAACGCGACAAAAAACCCGAAATCATCGCGTCAAAATATTTTCAACGCGTCAAAATCATGTAGCATGTGACACGATTGGCGAGTTTGTCGCGTTAAAAATGAAATTCAACGCGACAAAAAACCCGAAATCAACGCGACAAAAATCCGAAATCATCGCGTCAAAATCATCTTGCATGTGACACGATTGGCGAGTTTGTCGCGTTAAAAATGAAATTCAACGCGACAAAAAACCCGAAATCAACGCGACAAAAACCCGAAATCATCGCGTCAAAATATTTTCAACGCGTCAAAATCATGTAGCATGTGACACGATTGGCGAGTTTGTCGCGTTAAAAATGAAATTCAACGCGACAAAAAACCCGAAATCAACGCGACAAAAAACCCGAAATCAACGCGACAAAAATCCGAAATCATCGCGTCAAAATATTTTCAACGCGTCAAAATCATGTAGCATGTGACACGATTGGCGAGTTTGTCGCGTTAAAAATGAAATTCAACGCGACAAAAAACCCGAAATCATCGCGTCAAAATATTTTCAACGCGTCAAAATCATGTAGCATGTGACACGATTGGCGAGTTTGTCGCGTTAAAAATGAAATTCAACGCGACAAAAAACCCGAAATCAACGCGACAAAAATCCGAAATCATCGCGTCAAAATCATCTTGCATGTGACACGATTGGGGAGTTTGTCGCGTTAAAAATGAAATTCAACGCGACAAAAAACCCGAAATCATCGCGTCAAAATATTTTTAACGCGTCAAAATCATGTAGCATGTGACACGATTGGCGAGTTTGTCGCGTTAAAAATGAAATTCAACGCGACAAAAAACCCGAAATCAACGCGACAAAAATCCGAAATAATCGCGTCAAAATATTTTTAACGCGTCAAAATCATGTAGCATGTGACACGATTGGCGAGTTTGTCGCGTTAAAAATGAAATTCAACGCGACAAAAAACCCGAAATCAACGCGACAAAAATCCGAAATCATCGCGTCAAAATATTTTCAACGCGTCAAAATCATGTAGCATGTGACACGATTGGCGAGTTTGTCGCGTTAAAAATGAAATTCAACGCGACAAAAAACCCGAAATCATCGCGTCAAAATATTTTTTAACGCGTCAAAATCATGTAGCATGTGACACGATTGGCGAGTTTGTCGCGTTAAAAATGAAATTCAACGCGACAAAAAACCCGAAATCAACGCGACAAAAATCCGAAATCATCGCGTCAAAATCATCTTGCATGTGACACGATTGGCGAGTTTGTCGCGTTAAAAATGAAATTCAACGCGACAAAAAATCCGAAATCATCGCGTCAAAATATTTTCAACGCTTCAAAATCATGTAGCATGTGACACGATTGGCGAGTTTGTCGCGTTAAAAATGAAATTCAACGCGACAAAAAACCCGAAATCAACGCGACAAAAATCCGAAATCATCGCGTCAAAATCATCTTTCAAGTGACACGATTGGCGAGTTTGTCGCGTTAAAAATGAAATTCAACGCGACAAAAAACCCGAAATCAACGCGACAAAAATCCGAAATCATCGCGTCAAAATATTTTCAACGCGTCAAAATCATGTAGCATGTGACACGATTGGCGAGTTTGTCGCGTTAAAAATGAAATTCAACGCGACAAAAAACCCGAAATCAACGCGACAAAAATCCGAAATCATCGCGTCAAAATCATGTAGCATGTGACACGATTGGCGAGTTTGTCGCGTTAAAAATGAAATTCAACGCGACAAAAAACCCGAAATCAACGCGACAAAAATCCGAAATCATCGCGTCAAAATATTTTCAACGCGTCAAAATCATGTAGCATGTGACACGATTGGCGAGTTTGTCGCGTTAAAAATGAAATTCAACGCGGCAAAAAACCCGAAATCAACGCGACAAAAATCCGAAATCATCGCGTCAAAATCATCTTGCATGTGACACGATTGGGGAGTTTGTCGCGTTAAAAATGAAATTCAACGCGACAAAAAACCCGAAATCAACGTAAATATCTACGTAAAGTTTTATAGACACGTTTATATCTACGTAAAGTTTTATAGACACGTTTATATCTACGTAAAGTTTTATAGACACGTTTATATCTACGTAAAGTTTTATAGACAAGTTTATATCTACGTAAAGTTTTATAGACACGTTTATATCTACGTAGATTATAGACACGTTTATATCTACGTAAAGTTTTATAGACACGTTTATATCTACGTAAAGTTTTATAGACACGTTTATATCTACGTAAAGTTTTATAGACACGTTTATATCTACGTAAAGTTTTATAGACACGTTTATATCTACGTAAAGTTTTATAGACACGTTTATATCTACGTAAAGTTTTATAGACACGTTTATATCTACGTAAAGTTTTATAGACACGTTTATATCTACGTAAAGTTTTATAGACACGTTTATAACTACGTAGAATTTTATAGACACGTTTATAACTACGTAGAATTTTATAGACACGTTTATAACTACGTAGAATTTTATAGACACGTTTATAACTACGTAGAATTTTATAGACACGTTTATAACTACGTAGAATTTTATAGACACGTTTATAACTACGTAGAATTTTATAGACACGTTTATAACTACGTAGAATTTTATAGACACGTTTATAACTACGTAGAATTTTATAGACACGTTTATAACTACGTAGAATTTTATAGACATGTTTATAACTACGTAGAATTTTATAGACATGTTTATAACTACGTAAAGTTTTATAGACATGTTTATTACTACGTGGAATTTTATAGACATGTTTATAACTACGTAGAATTTTATAGACATGTTTATAACTACGTAGAATTTTATAGACATGTTTATAACTACGTAAAGTTTTATAGACATGTTTATTACTACGTAGAATTTTATAGACATGTTTATAACTACGTAAAGTTTTATAGACATTATTATAACTACGTAGAATTATACAGACATGTTTATAACTACGTAGAATTTTATATACATTTTTATAACTACGTAGAATTATACAGACATGTTTATAACTACGTAGAATTATACAGACATGTTTATAACTACGTAGAATTATACAGACATGTTTATAACTACGTAGAATTATACAGACATGTTTATAACTACGTAGAATTATACAGACATGTTTATAACTACGTAGAATTATACAGACATGTTTATAACTACGTAGAATTATACAGACATGTTTATAACTACGTAGAATTATACAGACATGTTTATAACTACGTAGAATTATACAGACATGTTTATAACTACGTAGAATTATACAGACATGTTTATAACTACGTAGAATTATACAGACATGTTTATAACTTCGTAGAATTATACAGACATGTTTATAACTACGTAGAATTATACAGACATGTTTATAACTACGTAGAATTATACAGACATGTTTATAACTACGTAGAATTATACAGACATGTTTATAACTACGTAGAATTATACAGACATGTTTATAACTACGTAGAATTATACAGACATGTTTATAACTACGTAGAATTATACAGACATGTTTATAACTACGTAGAATTATACAGACATGTTTATAACTACGTAGAATTATACAGACATGTTTATAACTACGTAGAATTATACAGACATGTTTATAACTACGTAGCATTATACAGACATGTTTATAACTACGTAGCATTATACAGACATGTTTATAACTACGTAGAATTATACAGACATGTTTATAACTACGTAGAATTTTACAGACATGTTTATAGCTACGTAGAATTTTACAGACATGTTTATAACTACGTAGAATTTTGCAGACATGTTTATAACTACGTAGAATTTTGCAGACATGTTTATAACTACGTAGAATTTTGCAGACATGATTATAACTACGTAGAATTTTGCAGACATGTTTATAACTACGTAGAATTTTGCAGACATGTTTATAACTACGTAGAATTTTGCAGACATGTTTATAACTACGTAGAATTTTGCAGACATGTTTATAACTACGTAGAGTTTTATAAACATGTTTATAACTACGTAGAATTTTACAGACATGTTTATAACTACGTAAATTTTTACAGACATATTTATAACTACGTAGAATTTTACAGACATGTTTAAAACTACGTAGAATTTTACAGACATGTTTATAACTACGTAGAATTTTACAGACATGTTTATAACTACGTAGAATTTTACAGACATGTTTATAACTACGTAGAATTTTACAGACATGTTTATAACTACGTAGAATTTTACAGACATGTTTATAACTACGTAGAATTTTACAGACATGTTTATAACTACGTAGAACTTTACAGACATCTTTATATCTACGTGGAATATTTAAAACATGTATATCTACGTGGAATATTTAAAACATGTATATCTACGTGGAATATTTAAAACATGTATATCTATGTGGAATATTTAAAACATGTATATCTATGTGGAATATTTAAAACATGTTACTATGTGTAGAATATTTAAACATGTTACTATTTGTGTAAAATATTTAAACATGTTACTATTTTTGTAGAATATTTAAAGATGTTACTATTTTTGTAGAATATTTAAACATGTTACTATTTTTGTAGAATATTTAAACATGTTACTATTTTTGTAGAATATTTAAACATGTTACTATTTTTGTAGAATATTTAAACATGTTACTATTTTTGTAGAATATTTAAACATGTTACTATTTTTGTAGAATATTTAAACATGTTACTATTTTTGTAGAATATTTAAACATGTTACTATTTTTGTAGAATATTTAAACATGTTACTATTTTTGTAGAATATTTAAACATGTTACTATTTTTGTAGAATATTTAAACATGTTACTATTTTTGTAGAATATTTAAACATGTTACTATTTTTGTAGAATATTTAAACATGTTACTATTTTTGTAGAATATTTAAACATGTTACTATTTTTGTAGAATATTTAAACATGTTACTATTTTTGTAGAATATTTAAACATGTTACTATTTTTGTAGAATATTTAAACATGTTACTATTTTTGTAGAATATTTAAACATGTTACTATTTTTGTAGAATATTTAAACATGTTACTATTTTTGTAGAATATTTAAACATATTACTATTTGTGCAGAATATATCAACTATGTTACCATCTACGTATAAACCAGATTTCTGTTAATATAGAATACACAATTTGATTAGAAAATTTAAAACATGTTTCAATTTGACTAGAATATTTAAAACATGTTTCAATTTGACTAGAATATTTAAAACATGTTTCAATTTGACTAGAATATTTAAAACATGTCTCAATTTGACTAGAATATTTAAAACATGTCTCAATTTGACTAGAATATTTAAAACATGTCTCAATTTGACTAGAATATTTAAAACATGTTTCTATTTGACCATACTATTTAAAACATCTTTCTATTTGAACATAATATTTAAATCATGTTTCCATTTCACTAGAAGGTTTAAAACATGTCTCTATTTGACGAAAATATTTAAAACATGTTTCTATTTGAACATAATATTTAAATCATGTTTCCATTTCACTAGAAGGTTTAAAACATGTCTCTATTTGACGAAAATATTTAAAACATGTTTCTATTTGACGAAAATATTTAAAACATGTTTCTATTTGACGAAAATATTTAAAACCTGTTTATATTTGACTTGAATGTCTAAAACCTGTTTATATTTGACTTGAATGTCTAAAACCTGTTTATATTTGACTTGAATGTCCAAAACATTTTTCTATTTATTTAGAATATTCATTAATGCTACCATTAGTGTAGAATATTTAAACATGTCACTATTTGTGTAGAATATTTAAACATGTCACCATTTGTGTAGAATATTTAAACATGTCACCATTTGTGTAGAATATTTAAACATGTCACCATTTGTGTAGAATATTTAAACATGTCACCATTTGTGTAGAATATTTAAACATGTCACCATTTAAATTAATTTCAGGCCCTTTTTGGGTTTGATGAAATTTTCACGTTTCGGCAACGATAGTGTATAAATGTAGCGAAGCACAACTGGTTTTTGTATAATTTAGTCTTTGTAAACAAGAAAAGAAGTCGTGCACGGCCGAGTAGCTTAGCAAAAACTGTACAAAATAAATTTTAGTAATGATAACTGGCTTAAAACAGATTTTATTTTAAAAGATATAAAAATGTCGTTATGTTAAAAATAATGTTAAAACATTTAACTCGATAGCGGTGGGAATTCTTGTAAATCGTCGATTGCGGAGGATGCGTTGTTGCCGTGTCCGAGGGCGGCTTCGATCGGTAATTGACCCATGGCGTCCAAGGATAGTCCTCGATCGCGTAAGGCCAACTGGATGCAAGTGGTCAATTGGAAGGAGTTCATTTCGAGGAGCCTGATTCGCGCTTGCTGTCCGTCTCGTTCTTCTTCCAGTTTGTGCAAGAGGTAGGCATCAGCAAGGACCATTTCGTTTAGGGACCGTTCGGCTTGCGCCAAGACCACAGATTCCCTTCGCGCCATTTTCATTTCAGATCGGCTCCCGCGTTCCATTTTCTCCCGCGATTCTTTCTCCAACGCGTATAATTCGTTCCGTTCTGACACCTGCAATTAAATGAAGAAGTGATCAGCCATATCTTGAGAAGTTCTGACAATTATAGTGCTAGTATCTGATTATGTACTAATGTTATATTTTTTCAAAGAGGACCAGTTAATTTAGTAACTTAACTACCTGAGCACAATGACTTTAGGGGAACACATCTTACATCTTTTATCCTCGCTACGGTACCTTTCAAATAGTGATCACTTTCAAACTTCTGGTGACCTAGATATACCAGAAACACTACCTTTGCCTTTTTTAGTTCCCCAGCCTATGCTTTCCAATTCAACTACTCTAAAAGTACAAAACCTAATACTCCCACGCAACTAGCTTGTATACTATTTGTGCTGAAATTTGATCTTGATTTATAAGGGTTTTATTTGCGTATCCCGTGGTTTTTGTATCGACAAATGATTGTAATCCTACATTTATGAGATACTTGATAATGACCTGTGACAAGTGTTTCATGAAGTCACGGTTGTCTCTACTGGGTTTCATTGGTTTGGCCTCAGGTACTTGGCATCCAGCTTTGATAAGCAGATGAGCCAAGTGAAAATGAGCCTGATCTATGGCATACTTGGCCGCGTTGCGTCCCACGTCGTCGCGTATGTCCACTTGGACCTTGTCGGATTTCACCAGGATTGAAACCATCTCGATGTCGTTTCTTTTGGCGGCGAAATGCAGCGCTCGCTTCCCTCGGTTGTCACCCGCGTTGACGTCGGCGCCGTGCTCCAACAGCAACCTTTTGTTAAAGATAGGTAAATGAAGCTTAATCAAGACGACCCAAGGGCTCGTAATAGTAGCCACATCGTACCGTACTTAACAGGCGTACATAAAATTTATGTCAATAGCCCCTCGATGCGCTACTTTTAACTGTGCTAAAATGATTACCCGTAATCCTTACAACAATAAATTTATATCTTATAATTGTAATAGTGTGACACAAAGAGAAATTTTGAGTAAGTAGCCCCTCGATGCGCTACCCTTAACATTGCTAAATAATTGCCCATAAGACCATTCTAAAAACAACTATGCTAAAATGATTACACACAAGTAACCCTTAAAAGAACAGAAAGTTATTGTTTTTACCCCCTCGATGATCTAATTACCTTTAACAGTGCTAAAATGATTACGTACTTAACGCTCGATTAATACAAGTACAGTAGGTTTTACTTTACAACATAGACTTATGCCGACGCATAATTTTCGCAAAATGTCCAGAAGTTTTTGAAAGAGAAAGAATTCCGTATGATTACGTACTTAACGCTCGATTAATACAAGTACAGTAGGTTTTACTTTACAACATAGCCTTATGCCGACGCATAATTTTCGCACCATGTCCAGAAGTTTTTGAAAGAGAAAGAATTCCGTAGAACACCCAAAACTTGTAATATCCCGGTGCCTTAAGACCATTATGACAGTAACGTCAGTAAATACTTTCTTTTGCTTTCAAAATTTGCCTCGATTTCTTTGAATATTGAAATAGGGGAGCGGTATTGAAAACGTAAAATCGTATTGACGACGGGTGAGAGGAATTTTGAAGGGAGAGTATATAGCTTAACAATAGACGAACGAACAATTTCATCTTCACCACAATCCTCTCCCTTTCACTTCCCTTTCAATGCCGAACGGAAATGTTTTTGCTGCCAAAGGTGCTAATGTGACACCCCTACTACTACCACTACGACAACAACAGGGTAGGTCAAACTAAGAGCCTCATCGTAGATGTACATCATATGATGTGGCTAAAAACCGCGATTAGTTGAGTTAGAATGTCATATTTCAAAGTTGCCACAGGTCAGGGAAAACCAGGACAAGCTCAATAAGTTTAGACGCGGCGCGAAAGGTTTCGTTAAGGGAAGGAAGTAAGATTACGTCTAAAAGGTCAGGGAAAATATCAAGAACTAGCTGTTACCCGTGGCGTCGCTCGCGTATAATAAGAACTTCCATCAAAATGATACAAAGAATGGGCAGATTTTACTGATGACCAATTTGTTTGTAGCAGCCTAGGAGCGAAGGCACTCTGCGTTGCCCGTCAGCCCGTCGGAACATTTTTTGATTACTTTTCACGCGGACATTATTCCATAAAGAAGGGTTTTTAAATTTCTGGCCGCCATTTTAAAAGATGGCAACAAATCGAGCCCAAAAGAGCATTCAGCCCGTCTATAGGTTAAAGGAAAGCAGTGTACTTAATATTTGCGAAATCGGTTGAAACGCGCGGACGTTGTTGCATAGAAAAGATTTTTTACATTTCTGGGCGCCTTTTTTTAAGATGGCGGCGGATTGGGGGGAAATCTTTCTTAGTACGCGCCTACTACTTATGAGTAACGTTCCTGCAAATTTTCAGCCTTCTAGGGCAAGCGGTTTGGGCTGGGCGTTGATTGTCAGTCAGTCAGTCAGTAAGTCAGTCAGGACTTTGATTTATATAGATATAGATTAAAGAATAGGAACAAAAGGTGACGGAATCACTGGAATTTTTACTAAGTCGGTAATTTCGTTAAAATTAGCAAAGAATATTTCTTAGGTTTATGAAAATTTAAACAAGCTTCCTTTCACGTTACAATAAATTAATTTTAATAGATAATGTTCAAATGAAACTAGACCCCAATGTAAAAAAATAATTGATGAAAAGTTACTATCAAAACTTGTGACTAAAAAATATATAGGCCTAGATAATATTTGACTTTTTTTTAAATTTTAGATTGCTATCTTTATTTACAATTTACTGATTAAGCCTCAAAATATACTCTTAACATTACCAACTAAAAATAATAAGGACATATTATAATCTAGCATTAAAAGTCAGAAAACAATTCCAATTGTCACAACCCTGTACTAGCTCCCATTAAAGGGAGGGTAAGTAGAAAAGTAATTATTTATCAATTCTTCTACTAATTACAAGACCAGTCTGCATGGTGAAACATTCAGGAAATACTTCTGAAGGATTTTAAAATTCAAATTAATTTCAGATTTTGAGGATAATTTTAAAGAAGGACCTCCAACCAATCGCATAACACCCTGAATTTTTATTAACAAAATTCTAGTGGCACGTTCCGTGTCGAATGAGATTTATCACGAGATTTGATAAAATTTGCGCGCGGCATGACAATCGTTCGGAAGTACTCCCTGAATGTTTGACCATGCAGACTGGTCTTATAATTAGTAGAAGAATAGATAAAAAAAACTTTATTTTCTACTTCACCCTCCTTTTAAGGCGAATTTCAAATTGAAATTTTGAGGTGAATACTTACCGAGTGATATCCTTGTTCCCAATGCGCGTGGCGTAGTGCAAGGCGGTTCTGTTCATATTATCTCTGGTGCCGACTGGAAAACCATCTCGAAGTAAAGACGTTACAACTCGGGACTGTTGTTGAATAACGGCCAAGTGTAAACGAAACTTATCCTGTTGATTTGTGTTGCCGCCTATGGAGAACATAAGTGAAGACCCGAGATTGCTCAATTTAACATGAGAAGCCGACATTATTAGAGAGAATTTACGGCGTTTGAACTTGATCACGTTTGAAACAAAATGAAAATGATAAGCGTTTCCTTCTACTAACGTAAACGGCTCTCCTATAGACCGAGTAGCGCCAATAGACCAAAAATGACGTCCGTTCCCCATTTCTTTTCACAAAAAAAATAGGATTTTGACGTCATACTAAGCCTATAAAAAATATGCTTAAAAAAGTAAATTGTATTAGCAATTATTTGACTTAATGTTTTTCATAAAGTTAGATTAGACCAAAAACATCTGCTTTAACCTGTTTTATAAAAAATACACTCGAGAAGGTTGAAAAGTGAACCATTTCTTTTATGGTTAAATGAATTATTGTCGTGTTTAAAACTCGTGACTTATTATTAGCCTTGTTGCTTCGAAGTGCAGTCTAGTGATAAGTTTCTGATTAGAATCTGAAAACAGCCATTTTACAGCTTATTGGCACCCAATAGTTAAATGTACTATCCCAATGGGAACCTTTTTGAAAATGTACTTTCCCCCTTGGGGGTAGGAAAATTTCCGTCCCCCTCCATGAATGGTTTTTGGTGCCATCTAGCGGTGCAACTTTCGTCCCATAGACACTTAAGTTAAAAATGGAATCTGAAAATGTACTCTCAAAAATCCAAATGTATTTTTGGTACTGAAGACTTAAAATGTACGGAAAAAGTGCAACTCAGAACATCACTAATGTGCAGCCCTAAATTTTTGTACGGGATACTATCGAGAATCAAACATATTGTCATTAAAAATTTTATTCATTTGTTCATGTTGCGTTAATCAGTTTACAAAATCACTCGGGATATAACAAAACTTTTAGTACGTAAGCGATCCTAGGGCAAAGTGCCTATAGGCTGGTTTACTCTGCACTTCTATTGTTTGTAAATCGCGCACAATCATGGTTCACTTTATGTACACCGCGCAAAACAGGCATAATGGTTTTACGGATTGAGGAAGATGGTCGATATTTGTTCTCTGTTCGGAACCATCCAATCAGGAGGCACCCAATGCAAGCGAAAAGTTCTACTGGCGTACTCGCTCACTTTCAGATCCTGAGGTGGGTCCGGTGCCTCTAAAAATTAAGAACGTCAAATGAAGTTTACGAAGGATCAGGAACACTTTTTACAAATCTGGAGATTAAAATGTCAAATAAATTAATAAAGTGATGAGCAGGAAAGCCAATACACGTGGTTTCAACTATTTTGAAATGATTGCACCAATTTTTCGACTTCTCCGAAAAATACGGTCTAAAAAGCTAGAATACTGTCCTAATTTGGATTAAAATGGGACATCTCTGTCCTAATTTCAAATAAAATTGAAAGAAATCCAAGTTATAGGTAAATCTTTATTTATTTATTTTCAAATGGTCACTGGCAAGCAAGTCAGGTTTTGTTCTGCCATAAACCAGAGAAGTTTTAGGTTTGATCAAGTGGTGACGGATGGTGCCATTTGCTGTAAGTGACCACTTGCGCACATGGGTAGTCGGCACCTATTGGTAGGATTACCGACAAGTTTAATTACCTTGAATGTTAGTTTCATCTTGTCCGAAAGAGTTGGTTGCGGAACCAGAGTACAGGGCCGAGTCCCGTCGATCGGCTCTTAAAATTATGACTTCGGATATGATGCCGTTTGATAACACTGTTTCCTTAGATTCGTATCTGCAACACAAAATATATATGACATTTTTAAAAGAGCTCTCTCCAAAATTTTCGGGTTTCTGTGGTGGGAATGCTAATTAATAGAATATGTTTAATTATCAATAAATAAACATCAACAACGTGAAATATTTGATCAAATCACAAAACCTCTGGTGAAATACCCAAATCCTTATCGACCAAATGATTTTTGTTTTTCTTTTAGAAATCAAAAATTTTCAAAAATAAATCTTTTTTTAAAGTTACATCCTTGGTTCGAATTTTTCTTTTTATAATCGAAAGTATAAAATTATGAATATATCAATTGGAACCATGTTTCTATCTACAGTATTAAAAAAATATGTGCAATTATGTTTCCGTAATTGCGAGTTAGACTTCTCTGAAAACACTGGGGATCCTCTCTATTGGACGACTAGTACCACCTGACGGATTCGTTTCGCGGGATGGCCTAACACGTAGTGTTCATGGACTAAACTTAATTGCTCGTATCTTCTGGAAAATTGTAAATAGAAGCATGGTTCCAATTTATATATTCATAATTTTAGGCGCATGGCTCCAATTGATATATTCATAATTTTAGACGATCATTAGATTAATAGTTTTAGCAAGAGAAACTTCGTAAACGTATTCCTATGTATTTCAAAAATAAAGCGTGGATGATTAGAAATTGACTAAGCGATTTACTAAGTAGATAATTTTATATCGTATATTATAATATTCCAAGTTATATAATTAATTTATTTAATTTATTTAATTCTTAATATGTTTAGTGTCATTTTATATCGGGCTTAAAACGCAGGACCATCATCTGCAAATGAAGCACTTGGGAGTCCAAATATTACAATCGCTCATCCGGAACGAGGACTGAACTTCGGCGTCAAGCCCAGCTCTTGTCTTCCAAAGTTAAGAGATTCCCTGGGACCGGAATTAACGACAACAGAATTACGCGAATGACTTTGCTTAGACAACAACAACACAATAATGAAAGGGTTTGCCTGAAATATTTGTTGTCATTAGAGCAGTTCCGTTTCCCAATTTTCAAAGCGGAAGCGATATTTTTGCTTTTTGCGCTTTCATACATCATCTCAAGGACTTAACCACCTGAATTTACTGCACCAACCACAGTGGGCGTAGGGGAATACATCGCATTTACTTTGAAATTTATTTCAACTGATCTTCGTATACCTGATCCTCATCTAAGTCCCGGCCCGCACCCCACAGACTATGCTGGAAAATTAAGAAGGACCTTGATATATGATAATCCTAATCTCACCAGTGTTTTTTTGGATCAACAAAGCGCCCATTTTTTAGCCACATCGTATATATACGATGAGGCTATTAGTTTGTCCCGCGAGCCTGTGGTGGTGCTAGTGGTGGTGGTGGTGGTCGTCGTGGTAGTAGTTTTTCGCGATTTGGAATGTGGTCAGAGTTACCCAAAGAAATGGTTATGCCAGAGCTAACCGAAGAAATGGTTATTTTATGCCTTTGGTAGTATAAAATATTTCGTTCGTCATTGAAGGGAGGGAGAGTGAACGTGAGAGAATTGTGGTGAGGTGATATCTTTCGTTCGTGTATTTTAAAAGGATGGGGATTATAATAGCATGTTTAAGCATTGCATTTAATTGTACAGGTAAGGTTAGCTTTGTGAATTGTGGTTTACGTTTCCTCGATATATTTAAAGCTAGAGAGAGGGAGGATTTTAGTATTGCCTTAATTTAAATGGAAGGTTTAATACTCCCTTTAAAATTCCGGTCACCCGTCGACAATAAGGGTTTCACGCAATAAATCTTCCCGCTCCCCGATTTCAAAATTCAAAGAAATGGAGGGGAATTTTTAAGAAGCAAAAGCAAGTAAATACCGACGTTATATATAGAATGGTGTTTATTATTAGAATTTACGTGTATTTCTCCTCAAATCGAGAAGAATTTTAAAAGAAAGTCCGAGCGGGCGAGAGTTCTAGAAGCGCGCTTTGGAAATGTTTTAGTTTCTTCTTAGCTACAAGGTATCGATGGGACTAATAGTTTTACCTGAGTAGTAGTGGTAGTAGTAGTAGTATTAGTAATTTAGTAACGGGCGTTGGTGATATTTGATTCTCTTTGCCAAGCAGCCATTGAAAAATTATTCCCTCTGACCGGTATATTAGGGGATATTTCACTAGAAGTATATTTATTGTAGTAGGGAAAGCGAGAGTACGTAAACGATGTGGCTTAATTATGGGCTAGACCATCTTTTTTTACCTCTCCGAGTGACGATGGTGTTACGGAGAGGTATTACACTGGATGTTTCTGTCTGTGTGTCTGTCACCGCGTTCGTAGTTCACAGAAAGCAATATTGACTTCTAGTTCATTATCATCGTTAGGGTTAAGATGTACGCGGCGATCGGCTAGGGTTACGAGAAAAGTCTAGCCTCTCAATGGCAAAGGTTCATGCAATTGCCGTTTTTCTTATCATTTACTGTGAACAAGTCAATCGCCTTATATCCCATAAATTTACAAAAATTGGGACAAAGGTGCTCGTTAGAAGTTAAACGTTAACAATAGCTATGTTTATAGTGATTTTAGTAATAGCGTTTCATAAAACGACTTGACTAGAATTAAGGTAAATTACTCACGATTAAAATAATTAATATCTATTTTATTTATTTAATTATTTATTTATGAAAAACCCTCTTTAAGTAGGTAGATAGCTCTCGTCTCGATTAGGAGAGGTTGATTTTGGTTTCCCAACGTGTTACTTTTCCTTCAAAATAGCCCCATCATAAAAATTTCCAGTTTTCCTCGTAACTCGATGGAATTTTGTACGGCGTTGCGTTTTTAAGAAGTTTTTCTACTACGTTTTTTCAAAGAAGCCTAATTATGCCAAGATTACAAGGAGCGATAAGCAAATTTTTTTAAGGTTAAATATGGAAAAGTGTTTTGAAATATTTGACATTAATTGTTTCGTGGGATTTGGTACTTGGGTGTACTGTTGCGCTATCTATTTAGAAAACTGTTGAGTGAACGATAAAATTTTAGATTTGAAAATGCTAATTTCGTTTGCATCTATCGTTACCAAGTGATTCAAATTTAGTTTGTGCCATTTTCCAAGTTGCAAGCGGCAATTACTACCTCAATTTTGCCGTACGAGTGAAACTATTCTATTAAGTTTGTTGATGAAACGAAAACCATAACTACATCTTTGACAATTTTATTTAAAGCAATTCAATTAATTTAGTCTTATTTCGAGTGCTAATTAAGTTCACAATATAGTGCTAATGTTTGACATCATAAGTGAATTACTACACCCTATAAGTTAGAGTGGATTATTTGTTATGTAAGATGTGTTTTACAATATGATGCTGAAATGTTCGTTTTGTGTTTCCTCAAAATTCGATTTCGTGTGGTGTAATACTAGACTTTCATCTTTCAAGTTAATTAGTGGAAGATTATTTCGGTGATGACGGCGGCTACTGTTGCTGACAACAGCAAGAAGAGAAAGTAGAAAGGAACGCTGACGCTACTCAGGTCCAATTCAGTTGTGCTTTTCAGCGGTCTCTTCCACTTGATTTGTTCAATGTAGTGAAGCTTCTCAAAATCCAGATAATTCAATGCTTGCGTTTCGAACAAAGGTACAAAGCTGTAATAAAAACAGTCGTCAAGTGTTTTAACCGGTTTACGGTAATAAGTTATACCGACAGCAGTTGGAGGTTTTCTCGTAATTGCGACTGCTTCTCAACCAAGATGTTTGGAAAACGAAGTGTAAATACTCGAAGCTAATTACGTGCTCCGGAAAGTGAAATCCTTCATTGTCCGAAAAGAAGTTTTTACTCTCGGGATCTAATATGAGGAATTCTCCCGCCACCCAATTCAGATACGTGTCCTCTACGATCATAGCTTTCTCCCCATAAAGAACAGGCAGGTATCCATCACGAGTGAGATAATCAAAAACACTAATGATCATATTGTCCTGATCTAGTGCGTCAAACCATTTCTTAACATCTGGGTCCTGGGCTGCCTGAAGATACGAAACCAGTGACGTCAGAAGAAGAGAGGAACTTAACACTTAAACAACGCCTATTCACCAAATATTTCAGATAGTCGAAAGCTTCTCCATTTTTCGCAACTATAGGTGGAGTTCCCGATTTGATCAAGTCCGAGAGGGTGACGATGCGATTGTAGCTTTCCGTCGTGAACTCCGTCCGCAAATAACAACCCAAGAAAAACAGAATGAAAGTCACTCCGATCAGCCATGACGCAGCCAGCAGACGACAAGTAATGTGGGGCAAAATGGAGGGAATCGCTGTAATATAGGGAACATATTTATATCCGATTATTTAAAGCTATAGCCATCTCTTATTATGAGAACGCGATTTAGGTGATTAGATACCCCATACAAAACTCTCTCGCTACGTCATAATGGAAAATATTCTTTTCAAATGTAAGCGAGTACTCAATTGCTTACGTTCGGCGCACAAGAGCGACGCGTTCTCCCAGACATTTTTCAGGGTTTCTCGGGCCAGTTTCTTGACAACTTTCTTCGTGGGCACCGATTTGTATTTGTTGGTTACGATGGAGTGAATGACGAGCAAAGTGACAGAATGAATAAGGTTAACCCCGTTAATATCAGCACCTAATTGAGCCGATAATGGAAATTAATGAATAGGGTGATGAGGTTGTGGATTGCAATTGAGCAACATTTACTGGAGTGTCCATATTTAAGAGGACAAGGAGTGGACAAGACTCTCCTCGGGGGGCCGGACACGATAATCGTCCTGGCCGTTTCGTACACTGGAGACGGAGTGAAATATTCCTGTCGGCCATAGAATAGTGCAGCACGTGGCAAGGGAATCAGCATAAAAGTAGAATTCAAAGCAAGATTTAGGATTATTAGAATTTTTTTCATAAGTAGACATAAGTTGGTCTCGTTTCTCTTTCACTTACGCTGAAAGCATCAGACGTAGTAATAAATTCGGTCACGTCATCAAATCCATTTTATTCCCTTCGTAAATTACCCTAACACCACGATAAAAAATATAACGTAACATAATATATTAAATGCATTTGGTTTAATGTGAAACGTTTCACCCTTTTACATGATTCTAATTTCAAGGATACGAAAAATACTTTATGTTAAGTGATCTTTTCAATAGTCCGCATGGCTGTATTTTAATACTTGGCTCTCC